>QYTT01088450.1:9384-19809 GCA_006980735.1 Dasypogon diadema | reverse complement strand
GTACTGCATTGTCCACGTTGGCAAAGTCCAAAAGAAGGCGTAACTCTCTCACGAAATTTTATATGCTAACTGCAGCAGTGTGAGTGTTAAGCTCATTAGCGATGAGATGATTAGCTCTAAAATCGAATCTGGAACACATTGAACGGTCTCCTCCACCCTTTCGTCCTCGTGGTGTCGCCGTCTCCCATCCATATCTTTTCTATGACTATAGGCCACAAAGTCTACCTGACACCTTGGCTCGACTTCTTAATCCCTTTAGCCTCATAGGGCACCTGCTGAGCTTTGGCTGCACCGTAAAAAACCGGCATTGTAGTGCCGGTTATTAATTTTATGTTTTTTACAATTTAAGTACTTTATTGCATCCCATATTATAATAAACATGTTATTAAATCTAGTTTGCATTGATATCTGTTAAATTTTCCTTAAACCTTAACCTTTGGTCCTCACTGGTAATTTTTCCTGTTATAATTAAGGTAATTTCAGTGGATACTATAATATATGGATATACTATAAATGCTCAGAAAAAAAGGATGAATGTAATATATGATCGCGCCTTAAGGCAATTTACGCAGCTTAAGAGTTAAGGATCCGGCTAATTATTTAATTTGTTGGCACTCTCACGCCAGCGGTCGAGTGGGCTGAGCCGTACGACTGCAGATTTTCTCCTCTGTGAGAAGTCGCGGCGATTTATCTGGGTACCAGTGATTGAGACAATCTTACTGACAAAAATTGTACTTACAAAGTCACTGGGATTTCATGCCAAAAAATTATGACTCACTTGCAACATTTATCAGGTTAAAATTTTCCCAATTTTCTCTTTCTTAAAATTTCCCTCCGACTAAGCTGTGCTGTGTGCATCATAGGGTTGTCCCCTGAGCTTAGGCGATACCTTAAAAAATATATAGAAACATAATTAAAGATAATTAAACTATAATTATTTAAGGATAATAAAATTTTCTTGTATTGAAAAAAAGAAAAAAGGTTTTTAGCTTGTCTAAATTTCCATTTAAAATCAGGTAAATCATCAAAATATTGACTAAGGGTTAGTTAGATTTAATGTATTTAATTAATCCAGATTACCATTAATGAAAGCCATCTCTACTGATTAGTTAATGCAAGAAAACTAAATTATTATCATTTACAATTGAACAAAAAATCTCTTCATTGCAATATACCGATTTAGCGCACATCAGATATTTTTTTTTATTAAGAGAGAACACCACGAAGAATGGATCTGTTTACATAGTGAGACTTTTCCTTGATCCTTCTTTAATGGTGCTTGAATATTGGGTCTCACAAAGTTTACTTTTGAAAGATAGAGGGCAAGCATTAATGATGGAATTAAACCCCCAAAAATGTAGTAGTTAGGAGCAGCCCCTGAACCTTGCATTTAACAGGAGATTATAGGGAAACACTGAATTGTGGGATCATTATATACATACCAAAGATATACCGATCGTACGTTATTTCGAACAATTCGAAGAAAACGATACCACAGTTTGTAATAATACCTGCTGTAAGTAGATTCCAACAAGATGCTAAGGTTGTTTGAGCAAAGAATTCTCTGCTCCA
Organism: Dasypogon diadema; assembly: GCA_006980735.1. Lineage (NCBI taxonomy): Eukaryota > Metazoa > Arthropoda > Insecta > Diptera > Asilidae > Dasypogon > Dasypogon diadema. The sequence goes on along the minus strand of QYTT01088450.1, from coordinate 18,237 downwards.
TTTGCGGTGGAGCCTAAGACAAAAATGGTGAATCTAAGCGAAGGATGAACTCGGAACTCCAAGTTAATTTTATAAAGTCTGTCGACCTATGCCGGTGGTCGAGCGGGCTGAGGCGCATGTGCGCAGAATTCCTTCCCTGTTGGTGGGTTCGAATCCCGCACAGGACACGGCGATTTTCCTGGGTACCAGTGGTTGAGGCAACTCTACTGACAATAATTGTACTTGCGAAGTCACTGGGATGTTGCACAGTAGAAATGCATGCCAAAAATTTTGGCTCACTTGCAACATTTGTCAGGTTAAAATTTCCCAACCCTAGGTTTAGACAATCCCTTAAAAAAAGACTTACGTTGATTACTCACGTGTTCAGAATGAAGAATTCTGAAATGCCTTGGAGGGAAACTCTCATAGTAAAGCAACAGAGGCATAGCCCTAAAGCAAGCTAAGACTCTACGAATATCGTCGTAGCCGTGATGACGATGATTATAATTTTTATGCCTTCGTTGGCCGACGAAAATATTCTTCGAATCAGAAAATGTGAAAAACACACCTGTATAAGCGCTTCGGACTCTTTGAGTGTCACCATAACCGTTGCTAGTATAAAGCAAGCGCTTAAAGAGATTTAAAACAATTCCATAAAAATATGGTAAATATAAATAATAAATAAAAAATGCTACATTATTATATATTTCTAAAAAAAATTGAAAACAGAAAATTCTATCACAGATTTCAACAAAGTCTGAAACGTATGAAGGATTCTTAACAGCCTGCATTAAATCAATGCAAGACAATTATATCATTATATCTTTTTTTTCCTTTATTTTTTTTTCTTTTCTACAACATGTCTCAAAAAATAGAGGAGAAAATTAATTGCAGCCTAAAAGTGTCTAGTTCATAAATTTTTCAACGCCAAGAGAATAGAACGTCCAACTGGAAAATTTCTATTAAAAATGTACTGAACAATCTAACTTGAACAACGATTTTAAATTCTTGCTCTCTTTGCGGGAATATGTCAGGTATAAAACAAAACAATCAAACACAAGGACTAATTTTAAATCCATGTGGCAATTAATTAATTTCTTTAAATACTCGTTGGAAAATCAAAGCTGAAGGTCACAGTCGGAATTGTATGTCGTAACACATAATAAAAGAATATTATTACCTCGCCGAGAGTACTGATATCAAGATTACTCCAGACAGAAGTAGTTCAGCAATCATTGCAATCATTGCAGTTGACTCATGTCTGTAAAATCACGGGGATTGCACAAGAATAGTAAACAGTCAGACTGCCAAGAAATGCACTTTTCGCGGATTATTTGATAAGACAAGTGCCCACTTCCTACAAACGATATTTCCAGTTCAATTAACGAGCCGGGACTGACAGAAACACTTGACAATGAGGCTCAATGAAAACTGTATTAGGACTTGATAGTTCCCATACTGATGAACATTTATTACCACGGATCGATTTTTTTACTTTAATAATTGATGGCGCAATGGACTAACTTTTCTTCTGTTAAGGACATACCAGGTACATTGCTGCTAATAATAAAAATCGGACTAGTCGGAACGGTAAGGTAGGAGGGTTAGCTCATGATCTGTTCGTTGCGAGAAGCTTCAGTATAACATTTTTATGTTCAAAATAACCTCAAAAATAATTCAAACACGAAATGTTGATGGATATTTGATGAATAACTGATATGCGTTATTACTAAAGTGCGCTTCAAGGTGTGCTGCCACTTGTTGATTCACAATTATTTCGCTTCTGGTGAGGGGAACCTTTCAGAAAAAAGAGAATACTCCAATTTCACCATATTTATAGTATCAAATTAGAAATTTTTAAATATTTAATGATTTATTTTCAATTCCACTCCAGAAGAAGCACATCACTTTTCCACCACGATTTTTACACCAGGTGTTTATAAAATATGAAATAATCGTTATTAAGACGAGGAATAAAATTTGATTGAATGTGCTAAAAGTGCAAAGAATCTGGCAGCTGTTGTGATTACTTCCAGCTCCAACTTTGAACATTTACCACATAAATAATTCATTTTAGGTCGATTACATCGAAAATATTTACATAACCTTGAAATTGTGTTAATATTATATTTTCTACTACAATTTTCTTACAATTACAAAAGCACTATCAATTCCGTTATTTTTATACTGCAGGTGCGACAGAAAATATCTATTTTTACTGAAAATAATCGAGAATTAATATACACGTGTCACTGAATGATTAACGTAATATTAGGTAGAAGGCAGGGCCCCCAGGACATAAATATCACCTACTTTTATACTGCTACATTATAAAAAAAATATTACAGAACTAATGGTGAATTCTTTTCTGTGCCACGGGCCACACAGGGTGAAGCCAAATTTCAAAAGTGTCGATTCTGGAGTGAGCTCCGTTTTTCTTTTGTCATAAAAAAAAGTCAAATGAACAAATCCGGTGGCGGTGATTGTGAAAAAGATTTGTCTGTCAAGAGTCAACACTGAAGCCTAAAAAAATTTGCGATTAGCGGTGGCACAAAACTACACCGAAACAAAGGAATACAAAAAAAATACGAAAATGACAGATTCTGATCTGGTGTACACACCGGGGCATAGAAACGACTTCACTATAAATGCCTATACATATTACTCGTAATCTTCGAAATAAATAAAAGCAATCACGTTTTTGCATCTTGGTCTTGTTGTTGTTGGTTGTTGTATTAGAAAGTGAAATCGGTTTTTGTCTTTTTAATGGAATTCTTATTAATATCAATAATATTTAATAAAAGTTGTCAGATCTCATGTAGAGCCAAGCTTCTAACTCTACACACCCTCACTCTACAAGCCCTAACTTCACAAACTCTACACCTTAGTCAAAATATGTGGTTTGGCCGTTTCGCTACCGTCACATGGGCGTAAGGTGAAAAATTTATTCACTGTTCATTACTTTTCTGTTATACAATAGTTCTTGTGGTATCGAAACGGCCAAGCCACATATTTTGACTAAGGTGTAGAGTTTGTGAAGTTAGGGCTTGTAGAGTTAGAAGCTTGGCTCTACATGAGATCTGATAACTTTTTGACAGTGCGAGCCGTATGGTCACGTCTTGGCCACATTTTACATGAAAATGTTTTTGGTGGGATTTCACTTCTTTTTGTAAGTTGCTTATGACAATATATTTTTATTTTGTTCATTTTTTCTTTGTTTTTTGGGGTATATTTCTTGCACATCAGAGGTGCCTTTTTTCATAGCCCACTGTCTATCTTTGCCGCAATGACGTGTGCCCTCACGTGTTTGCCGTTCGGGTTGAACGCTCTCTGATATTGACTTCGGGCGTAATCGGCAACAATCGTTTCTGTTCGGACGGCAAGCTCGCGCCGCGCTGTATTTGCTTCATCATTAATCACAGCGGGTACCCATTAGGCGTTTTGCGCGCACTTAATTCCATCCCCTAATTTAAAGGGTAGGGGGTGATTTACTAAAAATCCTGAAATATGTATTTTATTATTTATAACAATGAGTCCCTATATCAATTTTCAGACCTCTAGCATCAAAATTTGCGGAAGTCTCATACAAAATTCCATCGCCTAGTTTAAGGGGTTGGGGGGTAAAAGTACCAAGTTTTAGAATTTTTTTGTTGTTTGTGTACTAATACTAGCTTACATACCAAATTTCAGCTTTCTAGGACTTCAGGAAGTACCATAAGAATTTTGATGATCATCAGTGAGTGAGTCAGTGACGAAATCCCAGTTTTTTAGATATCAATAAAATCTAAAGTCTAAGAGCTATGCAATTGAAACTTTATGTGTTTAATAAGTCAACTATTGATATCATATCCCGAGAATTTTATTTATCTGGTATAATCCAAACCCAAGTTATGAGGGTTCAAAAAAACGACGAAGCGCTTCGAGAAAAGGTAAGTAGTGCCCTTGCCCTTCGCTTGGCTCGTCTTGGCGGGGTCACTACCGTGCCCCCAGATAGCACGAGAATGACGCGTTATTAAATTGGACTTATGTTTACTATATGGAAGTTTTAAATCAGCAAATGGCTGTAAAGCAGACGTAAATTAGAGCCCTTTTCTAAAATTGTCCTCCGTCTGAATAAATAATAATAATGATACTTTAATTGACACATTAAGCACATAGCCGCAGACAGATAAGGAGCTCAATTGAACCTATTGCGTAGAGACCGAACTATGTATAATATATAATTATTGCAATACCCAATGGCTTTTAGCTTTTATTCTTTTGTCAACAGGACGGATGAAAATCCAAGACGGGATCTTAGGAACTAGGGGCCACCATTTTGTCCACTGAACTACAGATGATCAATCTTAACGATGTTATCTTAATTCATTAAGCAAAGTAAACTTTTAGAATCGTCAGCTATAAATTTTCCTCAATAATGAACTACCCTTTCCATCAGAATATTGGCAGCCTACTGCTAATAGTGATGTTTCGAACTCTATGATGAGTACTAATTAGTGCATAAATTGCAGCTCATAACCGCGGAAGGTGGTGATTATATATTTTGGTTTTTTTTCAAGATAACGGCCAAATTACAAATATACTGTACACCATTTGAAAACGTAAGAAACTTAACATGTCGTTATGTTTTCAAACTCCACTATTTGTTCTATACAATGTACAAGCACATATTTACTTGGATTTCCGAAAATATTTGCTTATGTTTGCTTATTATATTTTCAATGTTCTGTTATTACTGAAACTTTGAATCCATAACTTGAAAACTTTTCTTTTTTTGTTTATAAATATTTTAAAACTCTGCTCCAATTATTATTTGACGACACTATAAAAATTTCTTAAATTTCCATAGATAGACGAAAAAAATAACAAATCCAATAAAAATGAGTAAATTATTGACAGGTACGGAAGAAATTCGATTCTCATTTTTCTTGACCCTGACAATGGAAATAAGAAAAAAGCTCATTTGTATCAGCCATTGGACTTGGGTAGAAAAGTGTACTTTTAATAAAAAATTAATCTCTTCGCCCTTATTTGGTTTTCAAACCCCTTTGGAACACGTGCATCAATTATAATTACTTTTGTAAAAGAGGAAATTCTATTTTGATTCTCACACTTGAACTCATTTACTATAGAAGATTCCCTGAGGTTTTAGCTTACAAGTTAGTGAGAAAATCGGTCAATTTTCAAGGAATAATTTATTGACCCAGCACTTTATTAAATGAAAGTAATTTCCAAGAATTTAACGTTAAGGAAAAAATTATAGTTTAATTAATTAAAATATTTATTAAATAAAATATAACTTGAAAACAAATATCGATAGAATTTTGGAATTGCGATTTGTATAATAGAATTTTAGAAAGGCCACTTAAAGGCCTGCAAAAACTTTTTAAATTTTTATTTTAACTTTTTATTTAGTGAGTTCTTCCATATCAAGTCTTCCTTTTTCATTCTCAAATTGAGCCCCCAAATTTTATCAAAAAGAAATTAACCCATAAAGCTATAGCTTTATTCAGTGTATCTTTTTAGATGGGGTTTCAAATAAGACTTCGATCCAGCCTAAGTTTATAGTAACTGACTTCTTCTAAAATCTATGATAATTACCGGTTTCCAAATTGAGTTTTCTTCTTTTTGTGAAGAGAACTATTTCTGTCTATTCCGAGTTGAACCGTCGGACTACCCGTGAGTACAAATTTAGTACAGTCTTTACAGCGTTTTCATGTGATCAGAAATCTACTGATTTTTTCTTTCTTTAACAGGAATAAACAAATCATTTTGGTTGTCAATTCTAGTTTTGGATAACTCTTGACTATTGAAATTGTGAATTGGATTAGAAGTCAGAAATATGAGCTCATTAATGAAGAGAAGAAAGAGAGTGGAGGACAATGTCGACCCTTGCGGCACACCGGCACTGTGGAGACGGGAGAAGGTAGGGCTTAAGAAAAAATGCTGGGAGTTTGGCTAAAAAGGCAGAGTACCAGGCCCCGTCAAAGGCCTTCGAGATGTCCAAAGCGACCACACCCAACTCGCCGAATTTATGGAGACAGTGATTTCAACATTCGGTAAGTGCGGATTTAGACGTTGAATATTTTTCCCCGTCTTACTACAGTCAAGACGTATGTTAGGTTTATACATTGGGGATTTTTAGTGCTTGCATCGTATCTCTTTTTCGGTCGATAATGTTTGTTTATAACGCATGAAGAAGAAGAACTAAGAAAACAGCCGAAAAAACCGATGCAGTGAGTGTTCAACTCGTGATGGTTGTTCCGTTGATCTCCTCATTTCCCTCCGGCTAGAACTGAATCCCCACGGCAAAAATCTCTTTAGTCTAAATTAGGTGTAAGAAACTTCATCAAAGATCGGAGGCCACATTAGCGATCGGCTAATTGTAAACCTGTAGCCTTAAATTTCTATTTTATTGGTAATAACTAAATATTTTTTATAAATCTCTTCAGTGATAGTGAATTGATAAGTGCTCATGTTAGGGAAATGTAGAATAAAAGAAATTTGTTTTATTTACAAGAAAAATCCGTTTAATTTAGGGAAATATACACGTGAGAGAAATTCATGTCATAGGAAGTTTGTTATTCGCAATATCTAGTAAAGTGCTATTGCCAAAATAGTTACGGGTAGTTGGAGTTAGGGGAATTTGATTGTACCTACTTTAAAAATGTCAAGTAAGCTATGATTAGTGCAATACCGCACTTTTGTCATTTGTCGGAAGATATTATAATAACATACCTTAACAAAATAATGAAAATTGATTGATGATAATAAATAGTGATAGTAATAGTACAGTAGATATCATCACATAATTTATTAGTTAAAAAGTCAATGATTACATTGAATGTTATCTGAATGCACTATTTAAAAGTAAAATAACCTGTGTATGTACGTGCATAAAGCATAGTTCAGGTAAATGCCAACCAATTCATATTTGCTTGCAGCATTCGAGCCATTTACATTTATCAGGTCAAAACCGCAATACTAGTAATTTTGAGAATTTAATATATACTTCTTATGTGAGAAAATGTGAAAATAACTCTACAACCAATCCTATTGGCTTTTAAATAATGAGAAAAGTATATGCATGGCACCACCTTCTTATTTTTGAAGTATAGTTATTTGTGTCCACCTACGTATAAAACATTAATATTTCTGCACTCAATAGTATGCTTTATTTTATTTTTTTAGAGTTCAACTCACTAAGTTCATTGTTGTCTACGAAAATAAAAGAACTAAGCCATAATCGAGTTCCTAAGAAGAAAAATTTATGTAAGAACTCTTTCTGAAAATTCACCACGTTTACCTGTAGTTTGTATATATTACCTCTGACGAAAGTATAATATACAATCTGTTTAGGAACTCAGTTTATTTAGTTCGGGGAAGGTCTCCACAAATTCGTTAGCATAAATGGTTTGATGCAGAGTGCAAAAATACAAATTGCCATGAAAGGGCAAGAAATTCAAATATTTTCACCCATTAGCAGGCAGCCTAACCGAAAAGAAAAATACTCAAATGTAAAGGAAGATTATTCATGTGATTAAGGGAATTCGCATTACATTGGGTACCCACCTCCCTATCGAACATCTGAAGCACCATTTTAATATTTTGCTGTGCCCACATGAAAGTCTTCCATGCATTTTGTATGTAGTCCTCTTGGATTTCCCTTTTGAGTTAGTCGAACTAGTAGGAGTCATTCAAAAATTGAAGAATAACAAAGCCTCAGGACTGGGCCGTATTCCAGCCGAGTTCTACAAATATTCGCTGCTGGCTTTATAGAAAAGTTTAAGGATTATTAGAACAAAATCTATGAATCCAACGGCATATTCTAACAGCTTTAAGCAGAGTTGTTTTTCAAATATTTAAAAATGGAGATCTCAATGATGCTACCAATTACCGCGGATCAATGTCAGCTGTTTTTTGCTTTACTACTAAGCAGACTAACTCAATGGGTTTATCAAACCGAGGATCCTGTTGTAATGTCAGGCCGGTTTACGTAAAAGTTACTCGACCTTGGACCATATTTTTACTTTCGCAAATTTAGTAAATCTTCAATTTAGGGCCTATTCCAAACCAAGTCTTCGTCTCATTATAAAATTCGTGACATCAGTAAACAAGCTAGCTTGTTCAAATTCAAATAAATGTAATAAAAGAATACATAATAATTAAAACAATCACACGTACATTAAAAATATAGAAGCTGGAATATAATGATCACAGGATCGAAAGAAGGAACGGATTGTCTTTTTTTAGGAACGATATGTATTAAAGTCTAAACTAATTTCTGGTAACAGTGAAGAAGTTTGTTCAAATCTGTTGGACGAGATGTCAACAAATGCAAAAATAAAATTCCACAGAATTATCTTTCAAGTTAGATTTTCGTTCTCACGTCGCTTACTGCTGCCCCAGCAGATTCCGTCCACCTCGACCTTCAAAAATGAAGCTACTTCCCCGGTGTGAACGTAATTTGACGCCCGCACTGATAAGCGGCGTGTGAACTCATATGCATTCCCATGGGAATTTCACGTTAATGAAAAATGTAGAATTAAGAAAACAATTTATGTATAAAAATGGTATTTTTAGCTAAATAAAGTTAGTCTTGTATTGTCAGTGAAACAAGCCTTTTCTTTTCCTTTGGTGAGGCTGCCAAAGGCACTGTTCATATCAAGACTTGTGTTCTAGTATTGTACTAGAGCACAACCCATATCCAGAGCCAAGGTACTGTACCTTTACTCAAATCTTCTTTTAGGGCAAAGTAGTGAACTTTGCTCTCAGTAAACAGCTCCCAGAAAAATCCATCTCACGTCACGGTACTGTACCGTGGCACGGAAATATCGCGGCGAAGAAAAGCCTTCGTCGCAGGAAAAAACACCA
>QYTT01088447.1:10413-22470 GCA_006980735.1 Dasypogon diadema | reverse complement strand
AATGGTTGTGTTCGTTTTGTGTTCCGTCTGCGTCCCTTTGACCATTTGTCGCCTTATAGTTATCGCGTACTTGGCTTGAGTTTCTTGCAGCATCTTGATTTTCGTAAATGTATTTACTTGTACAAGATTATTAATGGATACACCACTTCCTACTTGTATGAGAGAATAAGGCTATCGCATTCCCAAAGAACTCAAAATGTCCTGTTTCCTAGATACAAATATTTACAGTCGAAAAATTCCCTTTTTGTTTCGGCTACAAGGCTCTGGAACAATTTGCCTGTAGAGTGTAAAAATGCTCAATCAGTTTGCCGATTCAAGCAAGTTTACAAAACCAAATGTCTTGGTAGGAATGGTTAATTGTAATGCAGTGTGTAGGTTGTTTATCTCCTCAGCTATTATTGCTATTGTTACTATTAGAAATATTGTTATTAGTTTTTTATGGCCAATCAGCTTATCAATAATGAATCGATTCTCTCGCTTCCGAAAGCCAATTAGCTTATCAATAATGACTTGACGTAGAAAACACATCGGCTACGACGTTTCATTGCTTCGTGCAGGAAAAATTGGATACAATTCTGTTATAAGGATCTTGGATTCACAAAGGTGGTATCGAGAACTAGCCAGGAGCGTAGGGACGCTTCGTTAGCGTTAGTAGAGGAGGGGCCCAGAATATATGAATGTATGTTTTGCTGGGACGCACTTGTGAACCCTGCATCTCACCGTAATTAGGGTCGGTGCGGGAAGCAGCTTACTTACCTTATGATTCTTCAGAACTATCCCTCCGTAAGGGAGCTGGAGGATCTTGTGCACTATGGGGGGAGGGAAAAGTGGGGGGGGATCATTGGCTGCAAATGAAAACTCACAAAATACAGGGACAACGGAGTCACCTTTGGTCGATGTCAGAAAAAAGGAGGTATTTTGCAGATCCTATGTAATGGTGGAAATACGGACAGATTTAGGGGTGTTGGATCGAGTTATAAAATTTGTAGTGGATTGATGGAATATGAATTTCGCAGAAGATAGGAGAGAGAACACATTCGGAACACGGATGTGGTGAAGTACACCGAAGTGTTGGAGAGAAATTTGGGGGATACGGCAAGGAAGACCACCCAGTCCATAAGAAGTGTGTAGTCACTGGAGGTAATAATATCATGAATGATGCATATCGGGAAAGCATGTCCTCTTACTTAAGCAGATGAGCAGGATCTCACTCCTTTCGGAATTGAAAACTGGAAAACCTCCTGAGAAAAGCCGGAGAAGGGAATTCTGATCGAACACTGAGTCGCTCAGTAGACTACAGAAGATTGTCACGAAAGACGCTTTTTTCTAAGTTGAACATGTTTGAAATAGAATGGTGAAGGCCAACAAGATTCTAATGGAGGTACATTTTACAAGAAGCAATGAGTCGGAGAAATCTTAGACTGTGCCATATCGCATGGCTACGATAGGATCGGGATGCGGGAGAAAGGATGGTATCTTTTGAGGCAGCGAAAGGTGCCATATGCAGCTTCGTAGTCTTCAACTTTCCGGACCTGGATGGGATATTTCTTGCTTTACTACAACAGGGCAAAAAGGCTATTGAAGCATAGCTTTGGGGATTGCGACAGGACATACACTGACAAAGTGGTCAAAAAATAAAATAAATTAAATGAATTACATGAGGCCAAAATTCCTTAGGCCGTCTACTCTGAGAACATTTATATTGCAAACAATGGAAGGAGTGTTAATGGACTACTTGGAGTACATCACGCCTAAATGTAAACCAACTAATTCGGCGGAATCGGCCCTTCACGACTTGGTGGGGATGTAAAAAAGTGACCATCTTCTACAAAGTTCAGTACAGAAAACAGAAAAGTTCCTTGAAAAGACATGAGCTTAGGTCGGCTTAATGAGATGAATACGTTGCAAGGCAGGAAACCAAGATATGGACCATTCACGTAAGTGTAAGGGAAAGAATCACGAGAGGATACCTACAGAGAGGACTGTTGTTCCTGCTTTCTGCAGAATGTTACAGTTGTCTCCCTAATCTCAAGACTTGAAAGGGTGGGCACTAATACATTCATTATGCGGGAAGTAAATCATGTCCACTATTGCTGATATCATGAGGAATACTCTCCAATTGGTGGAAAGGTGATTTGGAATTTGAACCCCTTGGATCTGAGGTAAACGTTTCTAGAGAGTCCAAATATCTGTGTATACTTGGATTCGAAGCTGTCTTCTAATCAATCGATCATATCAAGAAAAAAAAAAAAACAGAAAAATGGTGGTATTGCATCAATGAGGAAGAATATGTGGAACAAAGTGGGATATCTCGCTGAGGTCACCATACTGGATGTATACAATGTTGGTCAGACCTAACCTGATATTTGCTGCGGTAAACTAGTAGTAGGTAAAGACGGCACTTAGGACGCACAGGGACGATAGGTGGTACTCATGAAGGCATAGAAAAATCCTGCATTATGTAAAAGACACCAGCGAACCCACGATGTCCAGGAATAAGACCAAGAGGATGAAGATAACCAAGAGGTTTTACAAGAATATTATCAGTGATGGATCACTCTCACAAAAGGGGCCAAAGGGATATTTTCGTATTCACGGACAGATCCATGAGCGACGCCAGGGCAGGTGATTAAATATTCCCTGAAAACTTAAATCTTTCCTGTTATATAAGCCTGGAAGAATGCAGCTCGGTTTATCAGGCAGAGATATTGGCTCTGGGTCGGGTTACTATTTAAGCGAAGGTGAGGTGTGAGGAAGTAAAGTTGTCATTGCACTCGGCAACCTAGCAGTGATTAGATGCATGGATCGGATTGGGGTGAATTAATTCCTAGCAATGGAATGTGTACAAAAACTCCATATCCCGGGAAGTGAATAACTTCTTGGGTTAGAGGATACATATAGAAAGCGAAAAGACCGAGACCTTAGCAAAACTAGGGGCGGCTATAGGATTTCTAGGCTCAAAACCATATTCCGCCACTTATGAGAGACATAGGACCTTATCAAGAAATGGGTCATAAAAGAACACAAAAATCAGTGAAAAAATGTGACAATATGATGACAGGTTAAGAAAAGATATAGGTTGTCGAGGAGAATTACCAGAAGAAAAGTTCTAAGTATGGAGAGAGGACGGATAATTTCTCTGACTATGGGGCCCGGAAGCTTTGAATCTCTCCTCAAATGAATGGAGATGCTAGAATATGACACATCACATTGTGTATGGAGGATACAGGCACGGAAAAGAACAGAGTATGCGACTCTCCGGCGTTGGCGAGCAGGAAGACGGTAGATAACCTATAAACAAATGCTCGAGATAAAAATTTTGTGCACAACGGTCAAACGCTAGAACTGAAACTCCTGTTAAAAAACCAAAATAGACTGACATAACCAATAGCTTAAAGAAATATAAAATTAATAAGACTACAGGCTTCTGAGGCGCTCGAGATCGCTTAAGTTTAGTTAAACAACTGTTGCTTGCTGTACGATGCTAGTAAAAAAATATAACTTCATCCTTCTTTCTTAGTTTTCTGTGAGTAATTCTACCTTCGATTGCATTGTGCATGTAGTAGTAGACTGCATGGTAGTTTAAAGAAATGAGTTTCAATAAATTTTAATAAGAATATTAAATAAAAGACGCAATATTTTTAAGATAAAAAATAAAAATCCTAGGTATAAGTAAAATAATAATAATAATTTGCAATTATTACCTGGCAATAAAATGTTTGAAATAAAAAGCACAATTTATTTACAAAAAATATCAATGATTACCTGGTAATAAAGGAGATCAGGTGCTTCAAATGGTACTGTCCAGTTAAGGTATGCTGGTTCGCCGGGTTCACATTCCAAATGAAGAGTCTTCATATATTCTTCAAATGTTTCTGTCTGTGCTGACTTGTCGACTGTCTCATGTTGCCATTCACAGTATCGACCGGCTAAAAGAATTTTGATTATGTTAATTCAGTTGTCACCCATTTACACTTAATTTAGAAAGAGTTGTATTAGTATTTATGTATGCAATTTTAAGTGGAATTTTCTATTTATTAATTTGTACTAAAACACTGTGTAAAGTATCCGGTGGTTATTTCGAGTAAAAGACACTAAGGTGGATACCACAAGGGCGAGAAAGTAGAAAGTAGTAGTAGTAGAAATTGAAGACTCAAACCATGCATGACAGGCTGGTTATAAGAAAGTGTCGTCTAACACACCATTACACATGGAGCTGCTGTGTGATGGAAGGTTTTGGAAATAGGACGCAACTGTAAGATATTAGAGAGTGCAACGTCTGTGTCTCTCAGTACTCAGTTTAACTAGTACATCGTGATCGCGTATCGAAATCTTGGTGAAAAAGTTGCACCTAATTCCTGTTATCTTACACGCAGGCTCGCCACGAGTCCATTACTAAGGTGCTGCAGTGTTATGAGTTTAAACACAAGATTCTGGCGAAAAAAAAACTAAAAATTTAAGCCGAGAATCTTTCGGATCTGGGAATGCAAGTAGCACTGCGAGTAGGAACGCACCTGTAACACGATTTTCGACGAGGATGTCAAAGCTATCCTGGAAGCCAGTAAATACCATCGGAACTGTTTTCTTAGATGCTGAAAATCGCCATCTATACTAATAGCCAGAAAGCTATCAAAGCTCTTATGAGAACCTTCATTACTTTTTAAGCTGGTAAGGGACTAAAAATGCATACTTAACGATTTATCCCAAAATAACGATATATTTATTCTATGAGTGGCTACAGTGGCATCTGCGACAATGAGAAAGTGGAGTACTTCTGGCTTCTGGTCTTTACGTACGGAGCTAACCTTTAGATGTTTACTTGGGCGTGCATTAACTAAGCGAATAACGAACATCGTCAACTGTAGGATTGACCCTGATTGCGAGGATGACCAATTATGGAATTCACAACCGAGATTGTAGGTGATGCGGGGAGTAGAGTAAATAATTTTTTGTGCCATTATCCATCACTTCCGGTAAAAAGATATAAATATCTGGAACACCGCTTACTTGTAGGCGAAAGGGAATGATGGCGTATACCGGCTTTAGCAAGTTCTAACGGCTGGTACCGCTGATAATACTTGTTTCCGTCCTTGGTTTTCACTTTTGGTTGAATAAATAATGGACATATGTACCTGTGGCCTGCGTTCGACAAATTCTGGATCTCATAATTCGAAGGGTCTCAAATTCGAATTTTACTGGCGCCTGTCAACGATCAAGGGTTTTCTACTGAAAACAGATTATGCTCTAGAAGTCATACAATTCAATAGAGCCAGGGGTTAACGAATTTGGGTGTTTTTATTATCTCAAAATATGTAAAAAATTTATGTAATTGTTCATTTGCTCGAGCAGCTCTGTATAAAATTGCAAGAATCATGCATTTTTGGCAGCTATGTTATTCCTCCTACTTTTATAACAAAAGGAATATTTTTGCTTAATTGAAGTTATTTAATATGATTAGGCAATGTTGGAATTCTTTCCAGCACTCAAGTAAGATATTTATCATTTTTATCTTCGTACTAATGCCATCCATTAAAATGTTAAATTTGCATCCCTTTTTGTTTAGGAGTGGCTTTCAACTACCCGCAGGCTCTTGAGAACTCGTTCCAGCTTAAATGGCCCAGCGTTTCCACTTCTAGCCAGAGTATATTGTCAACGAAGGTGTAACCTTCGCTGCACTTCTAGTATAATTTTAGGTTTGATGGTATTTGGTGTCGTCGGATTTCCAAAGAGGTTTCAAAAGCTCGCAGCTACTAAAACTCTGTTCTCAGAGCCAGCAACACACGCACGATAATAACTGATGTTGTCAGAGTTTCAGTTAGACACCAAGTTTTATTTGGATACACGGTTCAAAGATGGTTTTTTCCCGCACTTGTTTTTTCTCTCACTTGTTTTTTTTCTTTTTGCTTCTTTCCTTTCTTTATTGTTATTATTTTTTCCTTTCTTTAACTGTCTTTAACTGCTTTCTTAGAATCTTCAGACAGCGAACCCTCCCAATGATGTGGTCATCAATATTCACATCCTCCACACTAATGTTCAACCCACCAATGTACGGCATTTTAGTCTTGTTTCATTTTATTTTCTGTATGCTCGTTGTTCATTTTGTAAAAGGGCGGCGGTGTAATAATTAAATGCTTTTTGAGATTTGCGATCATATTGCATTTGATGCTGCCTCAATCGAGTGTTGTGTCTTTCCTTAAGAAAACAAAATCCCTTAGCTTCACCACAGAGTTTCATCCCTCCTCACTCCTTCACCCTTCTTCCACAGAGGGGAAGACTTTTCGATCAGTTCGTCCAGAAAAGCCGCATTCAGATTGCCGACCCATTTAGAACTTCCATCCTGAATACTTTGTCCCATCCTGATTCCATTTACATATAATTCTATAAACATACTTTTCTGATGTCCTTGTAATCCTTTAATTCTGCAAGTGGTTTACTTTTGTTAGCCTTCTTTTGTTTTTTAGCTTCTCTGATGGAAACGGCTTGTGATTTTTATAATTTATTAAGTCAGATGCTTTGTGAATTCTTGTGTATTTCTTAAAGTTAGCTCTCTTGATACGAAAGAACTTGCTCAGGTCAGCTGACCACCAGGACGTGGGCTCCCATTTAATTCTTATCAAGGTGCTACTACTTTTCAGTATACTTTTCCTTTCAATTTTCAATTCTTGGATGTTTAACGCCTCTCTGTTTATGTTTAAATTTCTGAACTGAGGCAATTTGCATCCTGTTCACTAAACTCACTGCAAAAGCATGACGAACTGCATGACAATTGTGTTTGTGCATAAAACTGCAAGAACCGAGAACTGAGATAATGAAAACGCCCTTTGCTTCTAAAATTAGAATACTTCAGTAAGTCCGAATATTACTTAAACCCTGGAAGTGCTTTAGATAAGTATGCGTAATGAGATTATGGATGAGATAATAAGAATACCATATTATTAATTAATATACTTAAAAGTGGTCGAGTTCGTTTCGCTAATAAAAGAAAATTCATTTGAATCCAGTGTTTCGAATTTCATGCTATAATCAATAATTGTTCTTGTTACGACGTTTGTCAAGAAATCAATGAGTTCCCAATTTACGATTGTGATCACAGAATAAGGAACAAATCAGAAGTCCAATCAGGTCCGAGTGATTGTTTTATGACAGTAAAATCTTACGCTACGTCAAATTCCATCTCGTTTGGCTGTTCTCCATATTTTGAGATATTGGCAAGTGCTAAAGAACAACAACAAAGAGCACGCCCTCATCGCAGTCTAGTAATCTGGATCCTTAGATCTGGTTGACTGACGGAGGGATTTGTTGTGAATAAAATATTGGAACATTTTCTTATTCTTGATTGGGTTTCTGATTTTTTCTCTATTCTGTGGTTATGACCCTCAATGGATGCACTAAGCCGGTAGTTATTCTGACTGTTAATGAACAGGTCCTTTTTCTGAGATGTCCAGAGATCCTGAAGTTTTGTAGTTAGTAAGAGTTGTTGAATATTTATGTAAGTGGGAAAAATCATGGTACGGTATTAATTCAATCTCAGAGATATAAGAATTATTATTTTCAAAGTTAAACGTTATTGCATAATACAAATTAAATGTAAGAGCTTTCAGCATTATTTAGAATTAGTTTTGTGTATGAAGAAAAAAATTACTTACCAGCTGTAGGAACAGGATACCCCTCAGAATCATATTCCACTCCAGCGTAAACTTTTTGTCTTTTTTGTTCGGCTTCAGTCTTTTGGCCAATTCCACCCTCAGGTGAATCGGTTATGTAAAATGGATGATATCTGTTATCAAAAATGTTAATTTCATAGCTAAAATGTCATATGAGTTATGTTACCTTGCAGGTTGAGATGGGTTATCACCGCCTTCAACAATGAAGGTATAAGTTTGTCCTCTTTCCACAAAAAGTTCAGGAATCAACAGATCATTTAAATACCATGCAATACCCCATGAAGGTTGTCTTGTTATAGCGCTATAGCCACGTGCTCCACCAGTAGGGCCTATTCGAGCTGTTATGATATTTTCTCCTGCTAAAATTCTTGTTTTCCATGGTTTTGGTCCATTTTCATCTTTCAAATCATAAAGTGAAGAAGCACACGAGTGGTCATTCTAAAAGCGAGTATTTTGCATGTAACTGTAGAATTAACATGAATATAAAATACAAACCTTTGAAGCAAAATTGATTCGTATATCTTCCACATTTACGTCCATACCATTGTGAGCATGTGAGTTGGCTTCTTTTCTTGAGTTGAGAGGACCAATTGCAGCTATAACTGATACTTCTCGGTCAGTCGGGATGGCTCTGTCATTTATGGGCTCATTTGTTTGTAAAAGTCTTTTATATTTGACGCTGGTAACGCCATGTTTTCGATCTCCACTCACTGGAAAAAAATATGTATCTGAGATTCAGTATACAGTTGGAGCGAATTTAAATGTTTTATAAAGAAAATTTAGAACGCGAAATGATATAGAAAACAGCGGTCATTAACGTATTGGTGCAAAACCCTCCAAACTACAAGCCATTCACAAGAAGAAGGGCAAGAACATTAAGCTCTTTTTATTAATATTTTAAGATAGGCAAAACTGTATATTTCGTAGGTTCATAAAAAAACGTTCATACGCTAGGGTTATTCGCTTGTTGTTTCGAAGGTTTTAGTCTTACACTTTATAAAGCGGACCCTAGACGATCAATAAGTTTCAAACTTGAACAATATCCGCAAAAAAAGACATTTTAAGTTGTGAAGAACGTTAAGTTTTTAAACAAAATAAACTCAAAATGAATTGTGCAGCAGAGGAGCTAAAACGATAGATAGCTCAAGTGCAAGAAAAAATGGAAAAACTCTAGGAATATTTTCTTAGAGAGATAGAATGCAGTGATCCCAAGGACTATCGAATTTCGAAAAATTAAAATTCTCTGCAACACAAAACCTTTTGACTTTGCCATAGCACCTACTCACGAAATGAATGATATTGTGAAAGTGCCACCCTAAACGTTGAATATACTTGCGTAAGTTTTGTATATTGTGCAAAAATATTGATGGTGTAGTAATTTTGACGGGAAGGGGAATTTGAAATTTCGATTAACAATTTTTATTATGAATTTTCAAACAGTGAAAATTGTTCAGCAGCATTCCAGTGCACAGTGGGATAGAATCCAAATATAGGTAGACAAAATCCATTTCGGTGACATTTATACAGGTGGCTCATATTGAACTTACTGACCATATGATATGATATGATAAAATGATCATTAAAACAGATCAGCGCAGCAAACGAAATTTTACATAAGTGACGAAAATAATCGTTTCACAAATGAACATTGACGACCTCGGAAGTGGTTTATACTGTTCGTATTTTTTGAAGTAGGGACATTTGTAAGTTCTAAGTGCTCCAAAATTCATTTACAATGACAAGTGTTTTTGAAGCTAAGCACTTTTTATTAACTTCCCATTTAGAAGTTATTGTAATGGGTCCGATTTTTCGAATTGAGAATTTCGATATATCTCCACGTTTCGAGGTCCCACGAGTTCGAATCCATCGTTTGGCGAGAGATGTGTGTGTGCGTATGTACATACGTTCGTACGTTCATGAGCTTTTTTTTCGTCTCGCATATCTCAAGAACAAGAAATGATATCGACTCCAGACCAATTTCATTCGACGGATAATTGCATAATGAACACCTGGTAAGGTTTGCAAAAAATTTGAATTAACAATTAAACTTTCAAAAGCAAAACAAAATGGCCAAATGTGAAGCTGTCGGTGTGGGTAGATCAGTCGTGACCAGTTTGTTTGTGTTTGTAAAGGTAAAATGTGATATGTATAATAATTTAAAAGAGTGCGAGTTATAAAAAAAAGGACGCAAAAGGGCATAATAAATTTTATTTTGGGAAGTTGTCATACATTTAATAAAATGTAAAATTGTTCCGTTTTTAAAATATTTACTTTTTCTAGACCGATTTGCTACAAGGGAACTGATGGAAGTAATACAAAATTCTTCCGACAAAAATTCGGCAGTTTATGACTATATCATTCAGAAATTTCATCTTCACAAATATGTACCTAAAAATATAAAATATATAAACAGCCTTAGGCTGATAACTTGAAACCCTATAAGATATAAATATAATTCATCCCATAAAACTCTCCCGTACAAAGTTTTGGAGTGACAGGTTGCTTCCCCATCGAATTATGTCCAATAATCCAAAAATTCAATATGGTGGCCCGACCAAGGAGTGGGGGAATATGAGCTATTTTCATTTTATTGGTTAACCGTCTTACAAAACTGCTCCTTACTAAATTTGAGAACTATACGTTGTTCCCCATTTGAATTATGCTCAATAATCCAAAAATTCTATATGGCGGCCCATTGAAGGAGTTGGGGGGATTCGTCCCATTTTCAAACTCAGATCTACAAATCTTCTAAAAGTAATATATACCAAATTTAAGCCTTCCAGCTCAATTTCTTTTCGAGTTATCGTGTATACAGACGGACATGTTTAAATCGATTTGCTTTCACATTCTGAGCATATGTATATAATTCATTCTGCTCTAGTATTATTGGTTATATGCGTTACAAACTTTGGATCAAAACTAATATACCCTATCTATCATATAGTGTATAAAAATCCTCGAAAGTTAAGACGAAGTAATACGTATCTTCATTTAGGAATGTGAAAAAGGGTGGTAAAAATGTGCCAGATACAAACTTAGATACATGGAGAATTAACTACAAATTGTTTGCTGAATAAATATTAAACGGTTCCTACTCCGTTTACATCTTCAGATGAAAGACCATAAGGGACAATCGGCAAAAATGTATGGAAGCTGGTCTAGGAACCAATAAGGACCACATAATGTCATTAGGAAGCTATTATAATGTACTGCAATAATTATTATAGCGCAAGGGCCGATCCAGACTTTCCATTTGCGGGGGGTCATGACCTCGTGGTAGCTCGGGAAAGGAATATTGTAAAAAGCTAGAAATACAAGAAGAAGAGAATTTAAATTCATATTTATTACTTATAATTCGCTTTTTTGCAAAAATTGAGCATTAGTTGAAAACAAAAGTCTTCGTCTTCTTCTTTAGCAATAAGTGTCATCGGGCTCAACGTACCTATGAATATGCATCAAAACAAAGCCAGTGAGGCCAAAGTTGCTTTAAGTTAAGTTTTAATGCAACAGGGAGTTGAAAAAGAATTTTCTGCTGTTGCTCTTGTACTCACTGGCAGTACATTAAGTCGTATTACATGTATTGTCGGATTGGTGCTCATTCAAGCTAATATTTCGACGATGATAACATGTATTTAAATAGACATAGTATACATATATAGTATATATATATAGTAGTAAAAGGATCGGAAAAAATGTTCTCCATAAAATCAACAAAAATCAAAATCCTGGTCGTTTGGAAATCTACTTTTCATTGGCTAAGGGGAGACCTAAAAACATAGGTGATCTTCAAAGTCAAATATCTCGAACATGCATTGAAGAAATCTTCTCGGTTATTTTGCAGGTTGTTAAGTAGCTCTATTTCTTCAAACTCATCTCTAATTCTTATAAACTGAAATGTAGCCTTGTATTTTAACAGACATCGCCGCACTACTGCAAGCTCTGCGAAGGAATTAGAACATAAAAAATTGAAATATGTTTTTTATTCAAATCAAATTAGAATAGATTATCTGCACAAAAACTAGTCAGTTTGGATGCGTCTACCTTTAAATTTCCCGAATTTCAAATTTCCTTTTGTCACAATATTATAAAAGTGTTAAGATTTAAAAATATTCAAAAGACTAAGCACAGCCTTGGCAGGAAGGAATATGAGGATATGGCATAAGGGTAGTTAGGAGGTCGAGTGTAAATATCGGTGCACATTCTGCTTGAACAAGTACGGCTTATAGTCAGCATGGAAGACCGAAGATGGTAGTCTGTTCCACATTCGTATAGTTCGGCTCAAGAAGGATTCTCGAAACTGCACTGTTCTGCTAGGTGTTGTCACGATGACGAAAGGGTGAAGACGGCTCGATGCGCGTTTGTTACGCGTTGGGATAAAATTACAGAGATTTCA
>QYTT01088445.1:32189-48948 GCA_006980735.1 Dasypogon diadema | reverse complement strand
TCCAATTCCTTGAAACCACATTTTTCAGTACTATTCGGAATAGTTTTCCTCTCATTTTCTCGAGAATGGCTTTACATATCTTTCGGAGAAGTTCAGCATAATATGTGACATTCACAGCTGTATTACGTTCCTTGAAGTCCAGCAATAGGATACCTTCAGTATCCCAGAAAACTGTTGCCAAGACCTTTCTGATGTTTTGTGTGACCTTCGCTTTTTTCGGCACTAGTTCTCTGCGGTGATACGACTCCATTGGATCGGTTTTGGACAAAGGATAATAGTAAAGAACCATAATTTCATCCCCCACCACATAATTTTATCCCCTATGGAGAACACGGTCTACATCATCTTTACACAACTCTAAAAATTGCTGACAGCACTCAACTCGCCGTACTTTCTACACTGAGGAAATCGCGGTTCCTATCTTGCGATGATTTTTACCATACCATTTTTATCATGCCTTTAACCACCGGTTCGTCAGAACAACTTTCTCGACCAAACCCACGTTATCCTGCGTAACTAACGTTACTAGCTGTCCAAAGTAAGGATCATCTTCAGTTGACTCCCGTCCCAACCGAAAAAGCTTTTACCAATGTTTGACTATCGAAATCCGTCTTTTGTTAAAAACTTTATTACAGCACGGCACTAAATTTTTGATATTTTAAATTTTCGAATCACTATTTCAGACTGTTTGAAAACGTTGTGGGTATCAGGTAAGAAAAGGATTCCAGGAAATTTTAATCGAGGTTACGAATACTTGCACCGCACTACGTATTACATTTGCACTTACATTTATTAAGGGCCCGATTTAATAATTTTATCTGAGCTATGTGAGAGATCCCGACCGGGGCCAGAACTGTTAGCCTGACAAGTCCGGACGGATCTGTTCCAGATCAGACTTTTTTGTCAGGGCTCTATTAGGAATTAGGCAAGCCAGACCTATGCCAAATTTTAGCTCTAACTTAGTTTTACTCGGGTTCATACCTTAAATCCAAGAAAATATGAAAGAGAAAAAACGTTTGACTTTGGAGATATTCAAACATAATGAAAAGGACTTTTTCACCCTGGAAAATTTTCTCTTCACTTTTTTGTATCTTAATTTTTTTTTCTCCTTAAATTCTATGCCTTAACTTTTAAATAATTATTTCACTTTTGCGACATTCGGAACTGGAGTTATGAATTTTTTAAGGCTAGTTCTATAGTTAAATTCTTCAAAATTAAAATCCATTATAACATGGCAAACAGCCCCCCTTGTAACAAAATTCCATTCAAATTTAAGAAGGTTGATTCAGAAATTTTGCAACTTTTCGTCGTGGAATTACTCAAATTTAATTTCTTGTTGCGTATAGCCTTCAAAATCCACATAAGGTATTGGCTTGAAATTTACGTTCACGATGGCCAGCGTGTATCACCTGTGGCTCATTCGAGTCTCTTTTGAGGGAATTGTATGATAAACCCCATATAACATGAGAAATCTCTCTTATGAGTAAAACGTTGTCGTGAACGTGTTAAAGCTCTTAGACTTAGACGAATAATAATATCAAGTATCCATACTCTGGGCAGAAAACGTAACATTAGTTGGAGTTTAATTTTGCAACAATAATAAAAGTTAAATTGCCTAAATTTCCTATTGAATTTTTTTTAGCTCTGTATAATTGTGTAACACACTGAGCTATAATCCCTTCCTCTACTTTCCAGAGAGGAGTTGGTCACGTGGTCGGTAGAAGAGACTAGTATTTATTATCTCGCCACACAGTATTTCACTTTTGAATTCTTTTGTGCTGAATTTCTTTCATTTGCATCCAAGTGTCCTTTAGTATGAGATAAATAAACATAAATAATAATAGGAAATTCTGTTACGTTTCATTGGAACAAAAGGCCTTTTTCGCATTTAAGAAATAATTACATTATCAAACCTAATTGCTCGAAATGTAACACGCTTCTCTGTCACAAATAGTCAAAATCTGTGATTAAGGTATTAACTTCAAAAAACCGTCACTTGTTCAAAGTTAATCTCTCAGACTGGCTTAATGTTTCATGCACTTGTGCTCTGCTGATTGCAGCATTACGTCTTAATTGGAATACCACGGCGAGTGACTAATTTTAAAGATACCAGACAATTTGCCGGTCCAATTCCTCCCTGTGAACATGAGCACATTAAAAACTTTTTTATGTTGTTTCGTTCATTTTTTTTCTTTTTCATTTAACTCAATTGTTTAATTGCCGCAAGAAAAGCCCTGTTCAGTGTGAACCTTGTTTAAGAAACAGTGGCAGACCAATGAGTTTTTGTAATTAAATTGCTTTTCGCAATTAAGCAAACCAATGAAAAAATTATTTCGTCAATCAATGGGGCTCTACTTAAGCAACAATACTCCCTCAGATGGCATTAAAATTTCCATCCGAATCAATAAAATCCAAGAAATGTTTGATTTTTGTAAGTTCGACACCAGATTACCTTTTTTTTTCTTTGATTTCGACTGTGATCCGAAATCTGGGTAAATTTTAGATCGTTTTAGTCAATGGACAAGTAGTGCAAACTGTTGTACCTGGAAACTGGTTCAAAGTGGACCATCGAAGATAATTTCAGCGCTTTGGATATAAAAAAAAGAGCCAACGCAAAAAAAAAACGATCATAAAAAGAAAATCAAAACAAGGCTTAAAAGAAATGGGACTGATCGACTCAACAGCTTTACAATTAAGTCGGATTGTGTTTGTCGGTGTATCAAAACTTTTCGGCAATCGACGAAAACCTATTGAGAATCGATTCCTCAATAAGTCCAGTTCAGTGCTGGACGATTCATCAGATTCGAATTGTTCAATTCGATAAACTTTCGACCGTTAGATCTGTGAACTACTTTGCATTGTCTGTAAGGCGGACGAGTATTTCTTTAGACGCTGTGGGACTTAAATTTGATTAAAGTGATTTTTTTGGGCGATGAGTTATTGATCCAATTGTCATGGAGCGTGCTAGTTTTTGCTAAAATACCAACCGTACTTGGACAAATGGTGTAGATAAATTTATCTATGAAATACCTACTTCCTATTCAACGATTTCAATAATAGAAAAGGTCAATTAAATGAAAGGCTTTTAAATTATTATTAATTTAGCGGGTTATTTATAAGCCTTCTTTTTCTTCTCTATATTTCGGAATGCCATCAGAAACTGAACATACTGGCTATACGTCTTTTCTTGCTCTAAGAAATTCCCATCCCATAATATGACCAAAGTAGTGGCACATCCAAATTTTCCAGGATTTTTCCGGGATTTGTGCAGTCCGCCCAAAAATTCGGGTTTTACAAAAGGAAATTCATTTAAACGTAAGTAAGAAGCAATATTAGTGTTTAACTTCTCCATTTATATGCCCAATGAATGAAAAACGAAACGATTAAAATTTACAAAAGAATATTTGCTGAAGGATGACGAATTTTGGAAAACCATAAACGGTCTATCTAATTAATTGTTTTAACGTTTTAAATAATTAATAGGTTTTATTTTACCGATGAGAGTAAGTTTAACTTATATGGATCGGATGGGAGGAGTTATGTGTGGCGAAAACCTAACACTAACACCGATAAAAAAAATACTCGGGCTATACTGTAAAGCATGGAGAAGGGTCTGTGATGGTTTGGGGCTGCATGACAAATGTAAGAATAGGCATTTTGCATTTTATTGCAGGTACAATGGACAGATTTGTTTATCTCAACATTCTCAAAGCAAATGTTAAACAAAATGCAGAAAAATTAGTCATTTTGCAGAACTTTGTTTTTTATCAAGATAACGATCCGAAGCATACTTCAGAGGTCACAAAGCTTTGGCTTATACATAATTGCCCCAAACTATTGCAAACACCTGCCCAGTCATCAGACTTGAACGTGATCGAGCATTTGTGGGTGGGGGGGAAGGAGCTTGCAAAGAGGCTGTACAACAGAACATTTAATAATTTAAGTCAGTTAAGAGAAGCATTAAAGAATGAATGGCATAATATCAAACCTGAATTTTGTCAAAATCTTGTCAAATTAATACAAAAATGAATTAAATCTGTAATAGAGTCAAAAGGATTTGCAACCCAATACTAAATTAGTATACTTTTTTATAATTTGTTATTTTTTGTAGTTTGTCTGATTATTTGCTTGACTTGAAAAATTAATTTTATTTCCTGTTTTGTATGATTTTCTTCATATGATTTGGAGAAAGTATAATTTTTAAATACAATATATATTCAAAATATATGAAAAAAGAAAAAAAAGAGCTATATATCAATAATATCGTGTTATTAATATATCATATATCTTGTGTTTTACTTAAGTGTTAACCTTGTCCGATTATTCGTTTGAGCCACTGTATATGGTTAAAATCAATATAACTGAAATGTCTTTTATCTAGATTCTAGGAGAAGCATACAGTAAGTTGATAAAAACGATTTAACAAGTCTACCTTTGTATGTTCTCATTAAGTGCTTTTATAACTGTGTCTCAATAAATCCTTTTTACGTCTAAAAACACATTCAAAATTAAGCAGAAAGTAAATATAAGTCGTTTGGCATTCTTCAGACATTTAAACTACTAAACCACCCAAAAACCATAGAATTTACCACATCTACACCTAGAAAAAGGTCCTCGCCTGAAAGGGCTCTTAAAAAGCAAAGGGGAAATTAGAATCAACCACAAGACTTAATGTTAAGATGACAGTGATATTTTCTCGATGCATATATTTGGCCACAACTGTCTTGAGGTTTTACAAGTAGGCTCATCAATCTATCATCGTTAGTTACTATAATAACCTACCGATCGCTCTCTCTCTTTCTCTCTCTAATCTATTTGAGTGAAGTGCTTTGCTACCGGCTCGACTGTCAATGTAGATCCCGACATCCACATTACTTGGTATACCGAGTATACCCATTCTCCACCAGCAGCACGGTAGCATTGCCAGCTCCCACTCCGACTTACCACCCACTCCTCTCTACTAGGATTACTTACGGAGAAGCCTCTTCTTAAATCGTGCTGTGTAACCATAGAATCTGTGACCACTTGCATTCTGCCCTCGAAGCTGGCCCTGGTCTGAGGACATCCAACAGCCTGACTCCTTTAATCTCAAGGCACTTTTAGCAGCAATGCTTTTACCATAGACGTCCAACGGCAGAAGACAGAGCATAATTATTATTGCTGCAATCGATGTTAACTCAAGAGAACCAGTGATACCCAAGCAATCTGCTCTATTACCCTCCTTTTCCAAAGCTAGTCCATCAAACGACAATACCATACGTAAGTACAGCATTAACGATGATGGTGCACAACAGGATACGGGCGTCAATGCCTCATATTTTACATTTCCTTACAGAAATAAAAGGCAAAAAAAGTTGTCTTTTTAACGTGCTCCTCGATGTTTTTCTTCCAGCATGGATAGGATCGCAGGATGACTACCGGATACTTAGCCTTAGTTTTAAGTTGAAGGGTAGTACTACCCAGCCGACAATCGCTGGCACTAATTGTCAGAAGAAACTAACCCGAAACTAGGATAGCCGTGTTTTTAGCATAACCCACAGCGTTAATCCCCACCGCCTTTGGAGGCGAACATTGCGGGTTGCCTCTAGAGACCCCTCCTGTTACAATTCTTTTGCCCAGTTGAGTCCTTTTCATCTGGCTTTTTAACGTCATGGGTGGACATAAAAGCGGTTCAACACTTACAGTTCTCAGAGCTCGGCGAATGACCCTTGTTGAGATATTGTTGAAAGCCTGTTCGATGTCAATGAAGGCACATAAAAGTATAAAATCTTCTCCCTTAAAACGTCATGCAGTGCCTTTTCTTCTGATCTGCGGTTGGTTTAACATGTACACATGCAGCATGCTGCATTTTAATATAATATTTCTTTCCTTAAGCCTTTCATCAAGTAACGCGTCAAGAATTTTTATTGTGTTTTTATACGGTTTAAGAGGTTTAGGTCAGGCGTTAATATTGAAGATGATCCAACAGTGGACTGAAAATTACCTCTTGTTAGAAACTGTCCAATTTGCCACCGTTCGGTTCGTTTACTGGAACCAAAGTAAGAATTACTAACCGATTATCTTGCAACACTTGTAGTGCCCCAAGGTCCAGTTTTAGCACCGCTATTTTTCAGTGTTTGTATTAACAATCTACCCAACTTGGGTCGAGATGTATGCCGATGAGGTGCAGTTGTATGGGGCACGTTCAAATGATGACTTACTTCGAATCAATACATAGTCTAAATAAAAAAAACGACTCTTAAATCCCCTTAAGTCGCAATGCACTACTTTTTAAATTAGCAATAATAATAGAATTGTGTCAGTTGGTTTTCCCAAAATAATGTTAAACCATATCAACAATAACCCATGTCAAGCAAAGTAACCAATTTCTTTATAGTGTTGAACGATAATATGAAGTGCCGCGAATATGAAAAATATGCTAGATAAAGCTTACTACAGCTTGCGACGGCTTCGACTCTAAAGTAATATATTACCAATCGATTTAACTTTAAATCTTATTAAAATGTTCATAATACGCTATTTTACCTTCGGTACTATTGTATTCCAAAAATTCAACAATCTCTCCTAGCGTAAGGTTAAAGTTGCGTTTAATAATTGTATGGATTTATTTTTGGACTGAACTGATTCGATAATGTTTCACATTCCCGTCCTCGATTGCTTGGTTGCTTATTAACTGACTACTTGAACCGTAAAGTACTTTTATTTTTCTATAATTTATTAAAGACAAGTGAACCTCATTACTTGAGAGAGTTTTTCGATGTGACAGCATCTCAAAGACATGAAATTTTAGTGTTACCTTGCTTTCGTAAGCTAAACATGGTACATACAGGAGAAAGGGGTACATCATGTGCCCTAAGGTAACCAGGAGTTAAATTGTATACGATTTTGTACATCATGAAACAGTATCGAAAGTTGAGGTAGGTATCTAGTTGACATCCGAAAATTTGCACAGAAAAAGTAGACACAGAGGTATTAAAAGCTACATTAAGCTTCCTTCGCCATATGCTATCAATGCTGCAGAAAATACAGTCGGCGCATAGAATCAAAGGAATTGAAAGTGCTTTGACAAGACGCATACGCAGATAGCGGGGGTATACTTGGCATGATGCCACGAACTTCTCAATCCACGATAAACTTTAGAACCTATCACATCTATTTGATTATGTCAGGATAAAGCAGTCAATTTTTTCACCAATTTTGAGCATACTATAAATTTTCTACTATCTAAACATAACGAAGAAAATTCACAAGAATCAATTAGAGTGTTGAACAGTATAATGGACTGAGTTTTAGCTTGATCTAGATCGTGGTTGAATTTAGAGATGTTTTGAGCCATATGTTCCAACTGAGAGGACAAAAACAATTGCACATCGTCTGCATAGAGTAATATTGAATAACATCTGAGAACATCGACTATATCGTTGATGTAATGGACAAATAATAAGGGACTCAGAATAGAACCTTGTGGAACACAATAATGTGTATGCAATAAATCAGTACAGTGCTAACCTAGGACGGTTGCTTGACTACGATACGTGAAGTAAGATAACATAAAGTTCGCAGCAGTAATATCGAAGTCAAACTGAGTTATTAATTTATTATAAAGAATACTGAAATCAATGGAATAAAAAGTTTTTGAAAAATCTAGGAAACACAAAATAGTAGGTTTTCGAAGTTCTACATTGCGACATACCTACACACCCGGTCAGACACTGTACTATGTTTCAGCCTAAAACCAGACTGTTGCCAGTCAATGAGGCTATGATCCTCAATAAATGTTTTGATTTGAATGCAAAGAAGAGGCTCCAAGATTTTCGAGAGCACGGGCAGAATACTAACGGGTCGAAAGTCGTGAGGGTAAAAGGCTGCGCGTTTTAGGCAATTGAAATAATTTCTGCGCGTTTCCATTGAGAAGGAAAAGTCAAGCTGATAATGGCTATATTAAAAATATGCAGTATCAGACCTAAAATAAATAGCAGAATGTTATATCAATTTTACCAAGCAAATATAACTTCATCAGAAAATTATTTTTTAATCGTTACTATAAACGTAAACTATAGTCAGTTCATGTTAATAAACATTTTATAATGGAACCATAGCTAAGTTACTAACTTACATTCAGAAATAAACTGTGTATGAAAAAATAATAGGAATAGGAATAATAATAGGAAGGAAAAAAATTCAAATATCAGTTATTAACAACAATAAAAATGAAAAAGAAAGTATTAGAAAAAAATTTGCGGATAAAACAAGAAAAAATCATATGTGTATTAGTTATACCGCAGTATTTAGACTAGCACGATGACTATTCAAGAAGTGTCCTAGAACCTGCGGAATGAAGGAGGAGATTTGATCAAAGCGTTGAAGCTCATAAATAAAGCGGAAACAGTCATTAAAACTAAGATTGATCCTTCGATTGCAGAAATTATCAAGCTTAAGAAAACTTAGACCACCACACGTAAAGTGGGGGAGAATCAGGGTCTTGACAAGTTTTAAACGTAAGTTCCTTGATAAATCTTCCCAAGAGTACTGTTAATATGATCACAACATTTCATAGAAGAACCAATAGCACACCCAAATTCTGAACATATTCTACCGTCGGCAATTTTGAATCGTGTAGCAAAATGTCGGGCAACCTGTGATCTAGATTGAAATTATTATGTAGATATGAAGAAATATTTGGATTTAAATGGATTCGCCTTAGTTAGTCAATTCTATCGAGATCACTGTTAATAGGTCGGACACCCTCTTCCAGCAAACCAACTACCTCATGTTGCAACCACAACGGGTTACACTCAAATAGACAATATGTATATTCAGTAATATTGAAATAAATGCTGGCACATACAGTGCCACTATTTAGTTACCATGAACCGTTGTGGATATAATTTCAAATTGAGTAAGGTTTGAATGACCAGGGAAAACTTTTTTGTTCAAAAATAATAAGTAAGGTATAATAGATTTCTATATGACTGTCAAATAACCTAAATAAACACCTGTATTGACGGATTTACAAATCTATACATATTGTTATAGCGCCTCTCGCACTTGTCCGGTTTTTTAATTACCTACGTCACTGTTGAAAATAATAGGCAAGGATATTTTTCAAAATGATTTTCGTTAACTTACCTTTTTCCTTGTCGTCCCCTTTCTTTCCACCTGTGTAAGGTTTCTACGGATATTTGAGAAAATGATATTTTCAATTTTGCCGATAAATGGTCCAATAACATAAATACAGGAACCATCATTACTTAGATTTGAGTGTGAACTGAAGGAGGAACCTGTAAAAGTGTTGTTAAATACATTTTAATTAGGACTAATGAAATACCTGAAGAAGTGGAAATAAGAATTTTATTTTAGGTGATTAGGATAACTTTAGTTGAACTTCCTGGAATCTCTTCCGCAGCAGGGCCCCGGGTGCGTGGCACCCGGGCGCAGGGTCTTATACCTAAACAAACTTTCATTATACCTACAAAAATATAGGCACCATTATTGTTTACAAAATACGCCTCATGCAGCTTTAGGCACATTCGCCTTGCGACTTGCGATCTGCAACCCAATTTAGATTAACGAACATTAATAACAAGAATCTCGACTCTGCCAGAAAAAATAGAATGTGAACCTGAATTCACCGAAATTGTTCGACCACGTCCCCGAAAAAGACATATTAATTACGAGGCTGGAGATGAGCACATATTAGACAAAAAAAAAAAACAAAATTTAAAGTAAATTTTTATTTTTTGCTACTTGACACAGCGCTCTAACAATTTAATGAAAGATTCGATTTATTAACCGAACACAATAACAAGTTTTCATTTTTGCAAAACATTGAAAGTTGGAGGGTATTGGAGAGAAACCAAAAAAAACACAATGCCTCAACTTAGAACAAAAGTTAACACATGAAAATAAATCGGATATTGACGGAAAGATCTATTGAATGAGTTAGAATTGGTGCCTTTATTTTTTATATAAATAAAGACAACTCCACTCAATATACTAAAAAATTATATATATTTATTCCAATAATTTAATGTCTGCGTTTCCTAATGTTTTAACGTCTTTACGCACATACTTGACACTTCCTGGTGAAAGTAGCAAAAGGTGAAATGTCCTTTTCAAAATGGAAATTAATAAAAAACTACTTACGATCAACCATGACCCAAGATAGATTGAGAAATTTGGCTATAATAAGTATCGAATCGAAAGTAGATTTCAAAACAGATGATATCATTAAAAAGTTTGTCAATTTAAAAGCCAGAAAAATTGAACTTGATGTTTGCAAATGTACCCAATTTTATTGTAGGATAAGTATTAAATAAAATAAAAGCCGAAGAAGTGCGAGTTGAACTCGCGTTGGGAGGGTTCCGTAAGATGAATATGTTATCTACCATGTTTTTTTTTAAATCTGACCTAAATTTATTTGTGGTAACTAAAAAAAAGTATGTATGGTATCGGATTGTAGCGGAAAATTGGTGAATATATTGTCCATTGTTGAATATTGTCTTGTCGTATATTCTTTCAGTACGTGGACTAAGACCAAGGATAGACGGTATTCTGATATTTCATTTTTTGATTTGTTACGCACAATATTGAGAGATTTACCATGTTATTTTAAGACCATAGACCTCTTACAGGATTTCTTGTTATCTATAAGTAAGGAACTATTTTCAGTATTTTTTTTGAAAATTTTGGGCTCAGTAGAGAGAGGGGAGGGCAGGGGGAAGAATGGTCAATTTTCATCTATTTTCTTAAATAACTTTAAAATTATATATTTAAATATACACGATACAGTTTGAAAAACTTTTTTTTCAATTTTCTAATTTGCCCCCCAAAAGTGACTCCCGTATCAAAACCTTCGAAACTACAAGCCATGCACAAGAAGAAGAGCGAGAACATTGAACCCTTTTTTATGAATGCTTTAAGATAGGCGAAATTGGGCTTATATACTTCGTCAGCCCATGTACTGCTATCTTGAAGCGTTCATAAAAAACAGTTCATATGTTAGTGCTCAAGGTCAGTTCATGGCTTGTAGTTTAGAAGGTTTTGCCCGTATTCAAAATTCATTTATTTACATTACACGTTCGTGTTTGGGTTACAGAAGTTCATATGTGTACCAAATTTCAACTTAATTGGTCCAGTATATTCGAAGCAAATTGTTTGTGACAGACGGACATTCGGACGTACGAAACCCTAAAAATGGAACAAAAAATTATTATTATTATTTTTTTTGTGTAGGCAAGGAGGGCGCAGGCTGATTTTCGCACCCCTGCGCCCAATATGGTTAAAACGGCCCTATTCCGCAGTGTCACAGGTTTTTCTTTTTCGAACTGTAAAACGAACAAAAAAGAAAAAGCACTAAAACTGATTTTTGTTTGCAGATTTAGGTACAACTAATATACAGTTCACTTTATTAATAAGTAAATGAAATACCTATGCCCCAAAATAATTACAAAAGTTTTTTACGGGTTCAACAAAATTTCCAGATTTTCTTTCGCATTCTCCACTAGATCACTCGAAAATTATTTGCAATTGTCCTTCAGATGACTACCCAAAAGTTTTTTTCGAAGAATTTTCGGGTCGCCTTGCCTTTTTTAATTCTTTTGATTTGAGTCTGTGAGTTGGTCTTTTACCAATTTACGACAGGGATTTATTTATTTCAAAGAATTGCTTGATTAATTTAAGGTAGCTATCATAGGATTATTTATACGAATGCAGTTGTTCAATTTATGATTAAGAATTCCAGAATTTTTGTTTTAGGCATTCAAATCAGTGTTGAATTGCGACCTTACAAAAAAGTGCCAAACTAATTGCATAAAAATGTTAAAATATTTTGGAAAATGCTGAAAGAATATATTTTTGCTTGCTCAGTAAATTGTGAAACCTCATTTTATTATTTTATTTTTGTAGTGTAGGTGGAGCAAAATATTTTCAGAATAAATCATATTATTTTGCAAAACAGCAAAAAGTGCTGAATATATTCCTAAAGAGTGGAAAGTGCCCTTTAAGAGGAAGAGTATTGGAAATGGCACAAATGTGTTGAAATATCCAATACTAATTCAAATCAAACAAAATATTATATAACTAGTTTAATTTTTAAGAACTCATGAAATAGATTTTGAGAGTAGGTACATAAAAATAAAATAAAAAAATATTTGGAATGTTCAGTTATTGAATATATTTAGTATTTAAGAAAACTATTTCTTTTTCATCCATTTAATAATAAAATTTGAGGTATTTAGCAAATTATTTTAAAATTATTATTGAGCACAATTTGATGCCACATGGATAATATCAAAACATTTGGAATGTTTACGTTTCTCGCATTGAAGAAGACTGATCTGAAACCTTTGACTAAGGTGTCTAAAACCCATTGAACATTCCTCTAGGGAAACATTATGATAAATTTA
Source organism: Dasypogon diadema (assembly GCA_006980735.1). Lineage (NCBI taxonomy): Eukaryota > Metazoa > Arthropoda > Insecta > Diptera > Asilidae > Dasypogon > Dasypogon diadema. The sequence goes on along the minus strand of QYTT01088445.1, from coordinate 36,541 downwards.
TCTCATTGAAAATGACACAAAAAAAAACAGCAGATCCTTGATTTTAGAATATTACCCCCAACAAATACCAATTCTATAGTTGCAGTATAATAAATAAACTCCCATAAACTTATTTTTTTGTTTATTTCATTAAAATAGCTATATAACCTTATATACTTACTACTACTACTACTCCTACTTATTACAGCAATTGTGTTGTGAAGGCCAGATTGAAGTAGATGAGATCGGATTAAGGTGACACCATGTAGTGATGGTAATATCTCTATATCCTATTAGTGTACCATTCTCTAAAACTCCTTCTGAATATGTTGATTGTTCCTCCTCATCTGAAATATCTTCATATTGGTAGCTTTGAGCAGTGCCGCATAAAGAGTATCCTTCGTACTCATAAGTTTCCCCTTGAACGTTTGGTGTTGTAGCCTGCAAGGTCTGCATACTAAGATGATCATAATTATCCTCAATTTCATTGTCCTGATGGTTGTTCGAGTAGAAACCTTCGTCAGAATCCATGTCGTCGTCAGTTGTACGATCTTCCGAATATTCGTCATCACTAGTAGAAGCTTCTTGCGTTTTCTCTGTGCCCACAATGATTACAACTTCCTCTTCCTCATTATTTTCCCCATATATTCGGTACACTTCTATATTTTCTGCCACAATATATACAGGAGTAGTATTATTGCATAAGAATTGAGCCATCTTCAATTTTGATATATTTTGAGATATTTTGAAATGTAACTCTTGTGAGCGTTCACTATGAACTGAAGATCAAGTACAAACTGAGATATCCTATTCAGTTTCGGATATTTATATGAAACTAGATCATTTTGTCCTTTTTCTTTTTGAGGAAATGATATCTGGGCAATATTGAGGTAAAATATTAAGCGGTAGCGCAATTAGCACAAGTACAGGTCAGAGGGTGATCCTTTTTCGCAGTAATTTTTATTGCCCCATTTTTATTATAATTAGGAGGGTGAGGTGGCTATAAAATCAGGCATTTCTGGATAATGTTCAGATTTCAGAAATGTAATGTGAGAGGTAGACAGAATATTTGGGTATTCCAGAGAAGGAAAAAATATTTGGGAATTTTATCTAGATTTTTATTTACTTTTCTCTTTCCGAAACTTAATTCTGTAAATTTCGCAAAGTGTAAAATTTTTTTCACTCTGGTATTGGTTTAAAATGCTTTTTATTATACTTTCAGTCACCCAAGTTCACATTTTGAATAACCACAACTGCAAAGAAATTTGTAATTCCCATAATATTCCCTGGGAAAAAAACACGGGAACATATTTTTGATGCACTTCAATTTATGTTACTTCTTTTCACAGGTTAGAAATATGTGTGGCAAGGTTGCATATTTTTTAATTAACAATTCAAAGTCCGTAGATGTAAGGACATTATCTTGTTCCATTTCCATGGTACCTTTTGAATTTTGATACATGAAGTTTTCATGTATGTACTTCGAAGGCTTGCAATTTCTGCGTTCCCCAAGTTACCGCTCTCAATTTACATTAAGAGTAAAGAAAAAACAACAACAGGTAATTAACTCCAATATAAAATGATGCAGAAAAATTTTATAAACTAAAAAAAATCCTCTCATCTTCTGTTTATAGCAACTTTCTATTGAAATCTTAAAATTTATACCCCTAATAAAACAATAAAGCAAAAGATACAATTACGGTAGCCTCACTCTATAAAGCAATCTCTAAATCCCTATTCAATCGGAAATTAAGGTAAATTTCTCTGAGAGAAAAGTTTTAAGTCTAGACTAGACATATACTTCCCAGAAGGACAACTATTATCCCGTTATTAATATAGAAGTGTGCCTGCAATTTAGTTCTAAGAAAGATGGCAATTCATTTCTTCCTTTTCAGATTACTCAATCTCAATGACAGCCTTTGTCGTTTTAAATGTTGCTTCTCTTGGGAAATCTTATAAGACCTCCATCCGTGGTATTTAGAAATACTGTCAAACAAAGTTGTTTTATTATAATTATTTTTTGTATTGGACTTGTGATTGGAATTTTTTTCACCCTTTCCTCAAACACTATGCTGTAATATTGTACCTCATACATTGTTATTTACGTGTAAGGGGCTAGGAATCCCCTGAGGCTGTAACTCTCTCTAGGTTGATATGGTTAATATCATTATCATGGACACAAGTATTGACTGTTTCTTTTCAAAGCGTTAGCTAAAGCTCTGGGGATGGTGCCTTATAGAATCAGCCCTGAGCGGAAAATAAAAAGGGGAGGTTCAAAGAGTTTGACCTAGAGTATACCTAAACACACTTAACTTGAGTGTTCATGGATTGTGGCTGGAACAAAAAACACAAGATTTTACTCTGTCTCACACTTAAAATGTTCTGCTTAAAAAAGAAATCATAAAATGTGCAATCAAACGATCAAATTAGAATTTTTTAGTCAGAACGGAAGTAGGAATAAAATAACGAAACGCATCGAATACTACCGCGATACTCCAGTGGATCGAAATCTGAAGTTAGAAGTTCACCGCAAGTCAACTTAAAAGATGTTAAATATTTTACTAACACAAAACAAATGAGTGCGACACGGGGTGCGTTCCAATGAAATCAGACAACATTTGATATTACATCCATTGTTCAAACGAATATGCAAATAAATTGGAGAAAAAAAAATAACTACATGGACAGAAAATAGTAAATTATTAGGAGTACTATTTGCACACATCTTTTCGAAATATCCCCAGTTTACAGGCCAAATATGAAAAAAGCAGGGACCGTTTTATTATAAAAGTTGCACTATAACAGTTATTTTCCGAATAATTTTTATTGGTTGTCGGTTAACCAATATTTCAAAATATCTTTTTTTTGGTTATGAAATAAGAGTTACCGCTCAACTTTAATAATTCTGGTCAAAAATGAGAGTTATTATTCGATTTTTATATTTCTGGTTGATCACTTGATTAGTCCTATTTATGTCAAAATCAGATCATAATTTTTGTTTGATATTTCATTTCAAAAATACAAAATAATTGTTATTTTCGGTCCCTGAAAAAAAAGAGATATGGGTATCTAGACAGGGGCTCAATATGCCCAAAGGGTTATAAGGCTTCATACCTTAACTGTGTTGTATATCCCAGGGCGCATCTAATGGTGTATTGAGTGATTTGAAGTCCATTATAAGATGTAGATCAATTTACAATGTTAGAATGTTGACAAATCGATGAAATAAGATATGTGAAAAGGGCATACATTGAACATAGTGGAAGTAATTATTATTGTTATTACATGTTTCATTTTCGTGTTATTTTATTGTTTCGGTCAAATTTTGTATTCAAATTAAAAAGAAGAAGGCTGTCAGAAATGTGAGCCGCCTATAAATGAAAAAAGAGTCGAGGAAATACAATAAATTCAATATCAAGAGTGAAATAAGTATTTACACTTTTTGTATTCTAAAAGTCGTGGCATCATCTGATCACCTCATCTGATTTACGAAATTTTAACAAAAATTTGATTTATTTATTTTAATAAACAAAATGTTAAGGGACATGCAACTGACTCGTCACTCGATTTAAAGGGTTTATCTAATGTAAACAACATGGTGCGTAGGTGGAGATGGTTTTGCATCGCAAAAGGAAGTACTGATATTTGATTGCATTTTTAATAAAGTGATACGTATTTTTTGTGACATTAAGTATATCATAAAAGATGTTAGTAAAAGAATTTATACTATTAACGAAAATAATGTCGGTGATAATACAATGTACAAGAATTAGTAAGACTAAAAAGAGATATTTTTTATATATAAATAAGGCAGAGAAGCTCGAAATTCTAGATATCATGATCCCTATTCTATATATTCTTACATGAGTATTGAAGGATGTCCTTGCTTGAGTATTGATGGATACTGATCAGAATTCTATTCATGATTCTAGGTGGGATTGCTTGACGTTAACGCTAATATCTGAAACGATAACACGTGTAGTATAATGTTCTAGATTCTAGATGTTCTTACTCGAGTATTGATGGATATTTTTCCTTGAGTATTGATGGATATTGATCAGAAATCTATTAATGACCCTGGGTAGATTGCTTAACGCTAGTACCTCAAAGGATAACACGTGTAGTATAATATTCCTTGTGCAATAAAGAAGAAATTGAGAACACTTTTAATTTTGTGGCTATATGCTCGATCTTAAAGGAATTGACGGTGATATCTTGGGTCTGATGGTCCGGAGGAATAGGAATTTTTGACTGGATAAATGAAAGCAATTGGTTAAAATTTTGTAAATCATGTCTCAATGAATGTAAAATAATTGGAACTTTAAGTTTGCTTTTAAGCTGTATATATCAATTAGAGATAGCATTAGATAGAA
>QYTT01088443.1:15732-26934 GCA_006980735.1 Dasypogon diadema | reverse complement strand
TTTTTTGTAAATGTTGAAGATACAAATATTTAATCAAAATAATAGTTTAAATCGTGACAATATATTCATTATTTAAGTAGTAGTGATAGTGAAGAAAGGCACTACCTGGAAAATTTATTTCGCAACGATGATAAATGTTGTCTTTTAGGTAACGCTAAATTATTTATATTTATATAATCATTATATACTTATATTAATTTTAGGAGATTCGGGATATCCCCTAGAACGCTGGTGCATGACACCATATAGATTGGAGGAAGATAATTCTTCTGAAGCGAAATTCAACAACAATCTTTGTAAAGGCCAGACTATTATTGAGAGTGAGTTTGGGGTGTTAAAGGGACGTTTTAGATGATGAGCGTGGCCTACATTACTCCCCTGAGAAAGCAGCAGCAGCAGTATACCTCTTTATAAGGTTTGTATAGATTTTAATATAGATTTAGCTTCTGATTTAGTTATAAGTAGTTCAAGCGATTCTTTATCAAGAATGGTTAACAACACTAGCTTAAATGATAACAGGGAAGGAATAATTATAAGAAACAATATCAGAGACTCTTTAAGATAATTAATAAATTGATTTATTCAAATATTTATTTCTTTCATTTCAAAATTATTAAATTAATATATATTTATGTATTTGAGTAAAATTGAGTTTTACAAAAAAATCTCGAATCACAAAATAAATTCATTTTTAATGAAATTATTGCATACTTAAAATATTATAGGTATTGCTATTATTTTTGAAGTGCCTTTACTTTTAGTTTTTCTTCAGCAATATGTAACTGTCTTCTTTTGTCCTTTTTTGTTTTTCTACTTGATGTGGTTAATCCCGTTAAAGTTTCTGCGACTGGACTTCTTCTTTCCGTTTCGTGAGCAGTTTTTGGATCTGGATCTGGGCTTCTAGATTCGATTCCAAGGTACCTTTCAAGATGAGGGCTTATTCTTTCTATTGGTTCTGGATCACTGTCTCTAGATATAGTATTGGATGATTCTTTAGAAAGGCCTTCGATATCTTCCGTACTTATATCCACTTCATTGCAACTTGCCGAAATCTCATTTGTTAATTTTTGGTTTGCCTTGAGTTGTTGAATTCCAATCCCAAAGGTATTCACGTTTTTTGTCCCGCAAACAGCATCGTTCAAATGTAAAAGCTCATAAACCTTTTTTTCTGTTTCCGTTAAAGAATTTTTTCGGATAGATCACCTACAGTTTTGAACATACTAATTTTATGTCTGCACAATTTTTTTTCATATCTTGCTTATAGTCTGCCCAGACCTTGATAAAACATTGTTGATATAATTTTGTACAAGTGTTTAAATAAAAACATATATCTTTTTCCACCCTTCATTACCTCTTATCGGAGGACCAATAGCGTTCAACTTTCTTGCTAATTCATTCCAATGTTCTTTACATTTTTCCCTAGCACTGTTGGTATTTAAATATCCCTTCGCGAGATTTGGATGACTCTCCATATATGTCACCATTTCATCAAATTGCTCCAAAGTTGTCGGCTTGGCCTAGAATCAATTTTATGGAGATAAATATATTTACTAAATAAATTTTAGTAAATTTCTTCCAGTTTTCTTCACCTTTTTCCCATTGTTCGACATCCTACTAGCTTTCGAACGCAAATGTCACAATATTGTTACAGATCCGAATTGAATTTTAAACATTTTTGTGATAGAGAATTGCTTTTTGAGTTTTCGAATAGAATTTCTTACAATATTGTAATAGGGAATAACCCCCCTGCAGTTAGGGAAATTTCGTTCGAACACCTAATGAATCTTTAGACAGACGTAAATGTGAAATTTCCCTAACTACAGCATAATCATTAAACGTACGTAAAACTGTCACTGTCAGCTGACAACTATTTGCTGTGGAGGCTGCAAAAAATTCATTGAGAATTAAGAAATTTTATACTTTTTGTGTTTTCTTTAATCCTGCAAAGAGGAATTATTTAAAGAATAAAAATAATTTAAAGACGACGTAAAAACAGTCTATGTACGAAAAATTCTATGTAGGTACGTGCAAAACAAATTTTGGACAGCTTTCTTTTTGCGCTACGTGTGCCTACTGTATGAATTTCCCTTACTAGTATACAGGTAGCCGTAGCATATATGCTTTGACGTAGCTCACGTATGGGATTACGGCTACGTAAAAATAAAATTTCCCATACTCCCTATTTAGACTTTAATACATGTTAGACAGGAGCACTGACGTTTTAATATGAATGGACGGAGTGTCAGCTTTCAAATTTGAAGCAATTTTTAAACCGTAGATGAAAACCTTTTTACCACGTACACATTTTACGTAAAATCAATAAAGGCATTTAATTACGTCAATTTACAAAATTCCGCACGCAATATAAATTACTAAAATCGTTCAAAAAAGACTTAGGAAAATCGAAATTTTTTCTCACTTATTAATGGGTTCACCTTACCTGGAAAATGTCAAATCTTTCAGTTTACAAAGAATAGATGTATAAAACAAATCATATAATTTACTTGACTTAATTTATATTCCCCCATAAATAGTAAAAATATAACTCTCCTTCTGCATAAAATGCTAATTTTTGGTGATACAAAACTAAAATTCCTTCAAAGTGATACATAACGTGTAATAATCGCAGAGATCATGGTGTATACATTCTTTTTTGTTTCTTTGTTGTCTAATAAATAAATAATAAATACATTATATCTGCCCTTGCGAGACTAACAATCATCCTCCATTAAAACCCCCGAAAAAACCCCTGAAATTTAAAGCGCGCCTTCGAGTTTATTTGAATTTCGGCAATCAATTGCCGTCGTTAATTAATGAAACAAAGTAACAGTGAAGGGCAACTCGGACAAATCTCTAAGTGAAAACAAAATCTGGATAGCACTTATCTTCATTTATCTTATTTTAATCCGCTTGAGTTAATTCAGAGGATAGGGTTGCCATGCCACTTTAAATATAATTAATTAATGGATGAAAAGCCTACCTGTTTTGCAAGATATGTCAAAAGAAAGGCTTCTGATGCCATATCTAAGTCTGCTGGCAATTAATTGGCACTACATCTGAAACCTTAATTAAAACGACCCCATTGGCTAAATCTTCCCGATTTGGCAACACCTTCAAGGTACACTCGTCATCAACTTATATAAGTAACAAAGTCACGATTTCTATTTGCCTGCAAATGCTTGACCCGTGCGAATGCAATAAACATTCGCAGCAGCACCGGCAAAAAGATGCCCTTGAAAGTTCTTGATGATCGTTTTTCTTGAACTTGAATGCTTCTTCATTTCCCTTTCTTCAGGACGGCATCTCGAAAAGCGAGTTCTTGTTTGGTCAGCAGTCTGCCGATAAGTCGGTTTCTGTGTTAGCAATACCCGCGGGGATACAGTCATGCCAACAAAGTCACTGCGACCTTAACATATGTGCGGACGTGTAGCAGCACATTTGCTATATAGCATGGCACATTTATTACTATTCGCAGTATATGCAATTTCGGAGGAACGTAGGTGGCTAAGATGTACTGGGTATTTATAGCCAGAAAAAGAAATTTACGACAGGTTTCTGGCTTGATGATAGCTTAGGATACAAATGTGAACTGCAGAATAGTCGTCAATGGATATTATACAAGTGATCCTGCGGTAATGACTTAGACTATGTGCAGGTGAATTTATTTCGTTTCATTTACAAAGCCAACCAAAACTATTGTTTTTCCAGTTTGTATCTGCTTTTATCTAGTAGATTATATGTACAGAAATAAATAACACAACGGTAGGAAAATCCGGCAAATTTAATTCATTATAACCATAAAATAAGAAAAGGCCTTCATTTCGCAAGCTATGAAAAGAACATTGTCATCTCAAAAACGATATCACTATTCCTTTATTCAATGGTCTTTTTTCTTATTATATTCGATACCATGTATGAGTTAAATTCGGTGATTGAAATTTGACCCACTTTCCATTATCCAAACGAGCTGAAATTTTATCGGCTTACTTTTTCCTTCACAGCCTTCTTGACATGGATATCAAATGAAAGGGTTTGACGATTAGAATACTATAAGTTACATGACGTCATTCTAAATCCAATATGGCGGACGCCTAAAGATAGCGCCTTATATTATTTTTCTTCACAATTCTCTTGAAATCGGTATCAAATGAAAGGGTTTGACGAGTAAAATACGTTAAGCTACATGACGTCATTCTAAATCCAATATGACGGACGCCCCAAAGTGGCGGCTTATCCGGCTTACCTTTTTCTTCACAACCCGCTTAAGGTATCAAAGGGTCTGACGAGTAGAATACTATAAGTTCCTTGACGTCATTCTAAATCCAATATGGCGGATTACTTGATCCACCCAATATTAAGGTATTTGTATGTGCAGAGAACTTAATGACATGAGGGTCATACCTCTCACGTACAACTACCCAAGTCAAGGTTAGCACGTGCCGAGGACTGAATGGATCATGAGGGCAGCAAAAAATGTGATGCTGCTAATGTAGCAACCTCGAAGCACAGGACATATCTCGTTGTATAGGAACCTTATCCCTCTATTGAACCTCTGGGGGGTCTACCGTCACTTGCGGCGATTCTTGTGGGGACAAAATATAAGATTTACACAGTCCGATTCAATGAATTTGCACAGTCATATCTACCACCTGAATTATCATGTTAGCAATCATTGCAATTATGTTTACGATTCAAAACTCACGTTACCATTAAATAATCGTACAAAAACGAAGCTTTAGCAGGGTTAGAAATAGGGTTTTCAGAAACCAACCACGGAAATACCGGACACCAGATAGTTAACTGAGGAAGAGAACAAAAATTACTACGTGCTTATTAAAATTCTGATGTCTAAGAAGGCGCTTAGGGCAATCTCTTTGTCCTCCATCGTCTATTCCAGCCTAGAGACTAGATCATGTAACGCGATTATTGTGGATTTGCCTTCCTAAAATGCATGCTGAGGCAGGTACGGGGTGTATTTCTTGAGTATACCGTTTATGACCTTCTCCATGGTTTTAAAGACGACAATTGGGCTATTTTACTTAGAATGGGCAGCTGAGCGCACCCGCTCCTTGAGGTATAAGCACCATATTTGCCTCTCTCCAAGCCCCGGAGATATACCCAAGGGCATAGTCCCAAGCAACCTAACCAGCAATGATGTCAGTTCCTCCGAGCCCTGTTGCAGAAGGTCAGGGAAAATCCTATCTTCACCTGGTGATATGTAGGCTTTGAATGAGCTTATGACCCATTTAACCGTTCTATCATTTATGTTTTGATTTCTACTTCTACGATTGTCAGCTTTAAAAGGTGATCTACAATAGAGGTAGTTTTTCAATACCTATTCTGTTTTTGATTTTGCTACTGAGATGATAGCTTACATATGTATGTTTAACTAAACAGTGCAGGAAAAAGTATATGCAAAAAAGATATTGTAAAATAAAAAAAATATTTTAGTACACGACTTAAAAATTATTTATTTTTAATTTGAAAAATGCGGGACATTTCTACGTCCAGTATTGCTTCATTTTGTTCACCGGACAGACACTTCAGATACTAGACTGTTCGGTTCAAAATCGGACGTCCGGCAACTTTAGTTAGAAGAAATGAGAAAATTACTTAAGAAAATGAATATAAGTGTGATTTGATACCTTGTATAAATATATAATAACTTGACCAGAAAGTAGAAAATAAAGTCGTTTGGCAAAGTCTAAATACATTGAAGGAAATTCAATGAAACATATAATCGAAGCCCTCGATGCTGAAGGGAGACACGTTTGGCGAAATTGAGATTTTATATGCTTCCAGTACTAAATTGCTGCCTCTATTAATTGGCATACTTTTATCTGACCATACCAATCAACTTCCGTGTGTGCACTTGCTGAATCAAACTAGACATTATATCAATAAAAAGTACAAAGACTTCCCGAGCAGAAATTTGTCAGGGCATACCCTAATACCATCAGGGCCAGATCAGGCTGTAGGACGGTATGCCATATTAGGAAGTTCCCGTGAGACCCTCATCAGTTCCTAATATGAAATGCGTTATTAGGATTTTTCCAATTGGGTCTCGATTTCGTACCTTTATTCTACCACTTGATGAGGCGTGTCTCGTCTGGTTTCATTAATTTTGCTAGAATGCAACCATTTCATAGCAAGTCTCGTCTAGTCCATTTATGTAATATTTTCGAAATTGTAACTATATTATGCCGTGCAATGCTCTAATATAATTTCCTATACATCTATATATTTTGTAGTGTAATATAAGACATATTTTAGTGTATTCTTTCCTTCTTTTACAAGAAATGATGTCATACTGGAAAACAATAAATTAATATAATATAATAATAATTGAAATATATATATTATATATTATACGAAATATTTAGATACATATTACATATATACTATATTACATTGGACCGTACCAAAAATGTCGATTAGGGCCACACAAAAATATTTATTAAGGCGCCCCCGGTTTAATAATTTTATCTGGGCCAGGTGAGATACCCCGACCTAGGCCAGAACTGTTAGCTTGATAGGGGCCAGACTCGCAACACCTTTACATTTCAGCTCTGCGCCAGTTCATCAGGGCCCTATCAGGATCTTCATAGAAATCGGACAAGCCAGACTTGTTAGAAATAGATTATTTTGTTGTTTTTGTTTTCTTGTTAGTGTTAGAAATTTAATTCAATTCCGTGAATCTTTTCTAAAGTTTAATACAAAGTGTTCGCAGATGTCTCTACTAAAATGATTTCCACTTCAGTAAAATTTGAACTGTTTCTGTGTCCTAAATAACACTATTTTTTGCATCTCTGATAAACTGACATACACTAGTCGCTACTATTATTTGGTCTTTATCAGAGCACAATGGATACTAAAATCATTTAATTGTCTTTTTTAATGTTTCATTTTATCAACTTTTTGTCTAAGTTTTTATTTTTTGACTTATGCTTTATAATAAAATATTCTAACTTATTTTAAACAATCACACATAGCTTGATCTGCTACAGAATAGATGTTTCTTACGATTTTTTAGTTTTACGTGTTTATCCACTGTATATTGTAAAAGATAAAAATGAGCAATGGCTGTGGAAGGCCAGCATCCAATATTACTGGATAAAGCAGTTCTAGTTAGTTTAGGTATCTATTGCCCAGACAGCGTATCCAGGGCGGGGGGGGGGGCAAGGGAGGCCAGCTGCCCCCCACCCCCTTTCCAAAGTTAAAAAAATAAAACAGAAAAAATTATAAGCAATAAATTTCTGAAAAATTTATTAACAGGTTGATTGTTGGTATTTCAACACTGTAAAAGAAATTGATTACGAAATAGAGACACTCGCGTCATCTGTTAGTAGTCATAAGAACCACAACTTTAAAATTTCTCATAAGATTAGCTTATGCAACTCGCAATTCTTACTGTTACACACCATCTATGAGAAGTCATAAGAAATTCAATACAACCTGTATATGTATAGATAGCTTGTGCATTGTCTTCTTTATGTATCAGGCCGAGACATTCTACTTTGCGCTTGTGTGAAGTGTGAATCGCAGTTCTATTTACATTGATTCTTATGAGAATTTGAAAAGTTATATCATTTAGCTCGTCTTGGCGTCAAAAGTATGAGGCCTAGGAAAGAAAGAAGGTATCATTGAAAACCCTGAAGCCTTAGCAAACTAATGATGTATATTTCGACCTTTTATAATAAAAAATTTATAATGTTTTCGTTCAAACACATCAAACCCAACCCTTTCCTAAAATTTCGTTCGATTTGCAGCATTCATACCAAGCTTAGGTAGGGGAAGGTGAATTGTGATTCAAAATGTGGAATGAGGTACAGGAAGCGCTAGCCATCATTGAAGTTTTAAAAAAGAGCCGGCCATTAGAAAGGCGCTGCTGATTGTGCCCTGCACAACAAGCACTATAGAGTGTTCATTCAGTTCCCTTCGCCGAATTAAAACATGGCTCAGAAGCACTATTGGTGAAGGTAGGTTAAATGGATTGGCCATGCTAAGCATTCACCGTCAAAGGGTTTCCGCAAATAAGGAGCAATTAGTGGAAGCAGTAGTACGAAAATTTGCAACTAATCCTCGCAAACTATGATTCAAAAATTAATTTTTTTTTAAATAAATAGTGTTTTTCCTTTTGTTATTGTATGGCACGATGGACCCTCCTCCTCCATGAAAGAGGTTAAATTTCAAAAACTGCCTCCCCTTCCGTTTTGAGCTGGATACGCCCCTGTGCCCAGATGTAGAATATTTAGTGTTGCCAGATATGGCGCTGCCAGCAGCAAATAGAATCCAACGTCATACCGTAAAAATAGAAGTGTCATCAAAAGAAAATTGAATAGCAATGATTCCATACAAAAGAACAATTATTGGTGTGAAATCTATATAAAAATAGATTAAAAATTCTGCGGTTAGAAAGAAAGTTGTGGCTTCCACCGTCCAAGTTTCTCAAAGATCTTCGATCTGTGTTAAGTATGTGTTTTCTGTACTAGTTTACATAGGGCTCTTTATTCATTTTAAGGACATCTACATATATTAATCATAGTTCCATTGATGCAAACGGCTATTGATCAATGTCAAAAAGTGCAGCGACATACTTTGAGCCTTTTTTGTTAACGAATTGTTTCACTTATCTTCACACTGCTTTTTGCATTTTATACACACAGTTGATCTATTGCTGTCATTCATTTTGGCACTTGTTCGGTCTAGCGCCACATTCAATTTTCTATATATATTATTGTTGTATTCTATTGTTTATGAAAAAACACTACCGATTACATTTAAAGTCTACTTGCGAATGTTATACCGATTTAATTTTTGATAAGTAATAAAAATAAATTTTTGCTAGAACAAAATTAGTTACAAATTATCAAAATTGCTAAACTTGTCACTCTTCTATAAAACATAAACTTATCACTTACTCAAATTGTGTTTGTTCCAACAGCAATTTGAGAAATTGAGTTCTAATCACTTTTGAATATTTAATTGAGTTTTTTATGTCAGTTTCCTGTTTGCTGCAACAGAAACTTATCCAAAGTTATGATAATTGTTAAGTAATAAGTGAAAAGTCTTTGGTGCAAGAGGGCCCAGGAAATATCTTTCTGTATTCTTCGACCACTTTTAGATCATCTAATTGCACTATCATACCGAAATATCGAGTTTGCATACTCTACTATGCTCTAAATGTAATTTTTGACAAGATTTAGCCGTATCAAGTGAACGTCTTGCCATTTTTCTGTTTTGGATATAGAGTTCAAATCAGTTCAAGCACAGCGTTTATGGCTAATTTTTCACCATTTCGTAATAATAAAAAATTATCGTCAGATTAGTGCAGTAGCTTTACCGAGAATCAATTGATATTTTGCAGAATAATAACAAGAGAAAAACGCTTTTAAATAAAACCTTAAAATATTGTTACTCACGTTCATTTACTTCTGCTAAGTTGTTCGATGATAAAATTTACCCAACGGCCACTTAAGCGCTCTGACTACTTTTTCAATTTTAATTGCTCGTAATAAATATTTTACATTCGGAAATCAAAATATCGCATACTGATTCAAAGTCGCATTGGACATTAATCAGAAACATTCCTTTCAAGGTAGATATCTTGTAATAGTGGTCATTTTGTGTATTGAGTCGCCACAAAAACTGGAAAACACCAAAGAATAAACGAAATTATTACAACTATTAAACTGAAATTTTTTTCCTGAGAACACCCGAAACTAATTCTTGGCCTCTACTTACCAGTGACCGGTTCTAAAAAAATCACCAAATGTCGAATATAAAAAATTTGAAAATAAGAAAAAACCATGTTTACCTGCACAAGTGTGTATGACTTGAGGTAATAAATATCCGAAAAGAGCCGCCTAACCTGGCGAGCTGCTTAAAACCCTCACATACTTTTGCTCTCCGGTGTTTTTTCTGATCCCCGCGGACCAGGTCTATCGCCCATTTCTTCTGTAATGTAATATCATTATTCTCTGGAAAATACATAAATCCACAATTCTTTACATTTCGGATATTAATAATTTATAAGTATTGGTTTAGGGGCAAGGGACGACCGGACATGTGAGTGGACTTTATGGTGACCACTTGGAATATTCTGTGCGATCGACGAGGGGCCTAAGTCGTCGAATCTGGGATCGGGTTAATGGTTCACCGTATCAAAAGTAGTCTTGAATTATTAGTTACGTCACCATGGATGTCCTATTGGTTCCGGGAGAGATATTATCAAGGATTATACACCCCGAGGTTATTCTGCATGATCTATCAGCGTTACCCACGCTAGAGAATTGTTTTTGTGATCTATGGTTATTTCGCAATATCTCTACTTTAATTATCGATACGAAAACGAATTTCAAATCAATCGTGGGATTAATGTAATTAAAAGATACTGGATATGTGGCATATAATTCATTTGACATTAAGATGGAAATAAGTTGCTGTGATTAGAATATCTTTATTTCAGGAATTTATAAATAAAAACCTGAAGGATGGAAATCTCTGCAAATTTTTTTGGAATGATGAATAATTCTTAGTGAAATAATCTCTTTGTGAATTTGTGAGCAGTGAATTTTGCTTAGAGGGATTTTGCGCCCAACAGTTTGGTCCGAAATAAAATAAATCTAGATATGGAAGCATCCATTAAAATATTCACAATAATTTGTTTAATTATTTCGCCTAGAATTATTATCAGAAAAACTTGTACAGTAGAACCTCTTTAATCCGAACTAATTGGGACCGGGGGGGTTCGGATTATCAAATCGTTCGGATTACAGAACATATTGTGCTTTTCACAAAACAACAGCTAAAACGTGCCTAAAATGGGTTATAAGTGTTAAAGAAAGAAGAGAAATGCATTGCAGTGTAAAATACTGTATTTTGCATGTATGTAAACAAAAATTTCTGTTTTATTCTCAGGAAGAATTTGAAGCATTCATATACATATGTACATATTTTATGCCGCGGCAGCGTTCGGATTACTGGACGTTCGGATTACGGAGGTTCGGATTAAAGAGGTTCTACTGTACTACTATATATGACTATCGTTATGTAGCGCGTTGCGTGTCTCTCGAACTATAGATGCCTGAAAAGACCAAAACTTGGAACCCTTTCAGTCGGGCTGTCAACTTGGTTGTTACTATGCTTCTTAAAGAAAAACCTTCCCGTCCTTTTTATACCCTAGATATAGGGTATTATAGC
>QYTT01088442.1:3625-19637 GCA_006980735.1 Dasypogon diadema | reverse complement strand
TAACCCCGAGAAAATTAAGCAATTTTTTGTATGTAGAAGGATAGTAGCAATATGTTAGTTTTTGCCATAGAAGTAGTCAATCGGTGGTAATTTTAAAGGGGGTTAATATATTTTGTCGTATAAATATTTTGCATAAAGGTTTAATGATACCGAACGAAATAAAAAGTTTGAAAAGAACTTCCTATATGGTCCTATTAACTCATTTGTTATTTCACATGGAATCTCACAATTATTTGTTATATCTTACAATTATTTGTACAAATTTTCTGGATACCCCCATGAATTTCAACTAAAATTTCTTAGTGCTGCCATTGGAAAGTGAGGCGACATAAAAACTCGGGGAACTCAAAATGTAAACAATTCGAGAAGGGTGAATTTAAACTGAATTTTACACGTAATTTCTTCAATTTCAACAGACTTTTTGCCATTATTTCTTTTAAAAACACCAAGAACCCTTTTTGAACCACTTTAACTTCCCTGAAAAATGACTTTCCGGATGAATATCGCAGATTGTTTTTACAACACAACACGATCTTTTTTAATAATTATCTTTTGTAGCAAGCAAATGCCACTATTTTTTATCTGTCCACCACACTTTCACTTTCTAATTTACGTAAGAATTCACAAAAACACTTAAAAACACGACTTCGTACTTTGAAATCATCAAAATGACACGAGAAACGTCAAAGAAGGCGATACTCTCTTTGCCCGTTTTGCCCCTTGTCAACATGTGCAAGTGCTTATCAAATCTAGGCGAATTTTATACATCGGGGCCTTTCCTTTAGTTATTATTTCTATGCGTTTAACCTCCACCTGCTCGACAGTGATTTGTGAAACCTTAAATTTTCACATTTAAGCAGTGGCGGCTCATGGATTAGAATCATGAGGTGCTGCAAATTTCGAAATATACATGCCCCTTGTATTGCATGTAAATACTGCAACTTGTTTAGATAAAATATCAAAACTATGACATAAAACATATAGAAATATTGTTTTTTATTAAAAAAATTATAGATTTCGGTATAATTTAAAGTTATATAAAAACAAAGTATATTTTTCTTGTAGTGTTTCATGAAAAATTGTTTTTATCGTAATTAAAATTATTCAGTTTGGTATAGTTTATAAATACTTGCTGGAAAAAACCCGTCCTTGTTTTATTTTGGACGAAAAGGTCAGAAATTTTATCTTTGATATTTGTGTGACTGTTGAAGTATTTTTTCTCCGTTGATGTCATCGGAAGTGCAGTGACTCATAGTACTCCTCAGAAATGTTTTTATTATGTTGGAAAGCAGTGTTCAGGCCCTGCTGTGGTCATAGGAATTATCAAAAGAATTTTTATTAACACAGTAATTTCACTAAGAACACTATCTAAATTATTTTCTGTTATAAGTTTACTTCAATATTCAACCTTTAACTTCATTATTTAGATATGAATTTGATGTTGACTGAATTTTAACGAGGCATCTTTCCAAGGGTTGCAAATTTTCATAAACACTATTTACAATGCTTACATTAAAGTTTCATCTTATAATAGATGAAGGCGGAATGGCGACGTTCAAATGCTTATCAGCATTTGCCACACGTTGTGGTGATCTCGAGAAAAACGCTGATATAGCCATTACTGGAGAAAAAATTCTTGAGTTCCGTCCAAAACCTGCTGCATTTTTCATTATAAGATTCAGTCGGTGTGCATAACAATGAGTGAAATGTGTATTATTATAGAACTCTTTAATTTTTGCTTGAACGCCCCCTTTTTTACCTTTCATAACACCATTAGATGTTTGCGCTATTAGTTTTTGCTTATTGTCTTGAAGGATGATATCTAATTGCTACAGAATATGTACATTTGGAAAAGCCATCTTCAGTTTGATTCTTTGGAATAAAGAATCCCCAAAAGCGTTGAAATATTCGATGTGTCATCAGCCATTACAGCTACAAATTAAGCTTGTTCAATACCTTTCTTTATTTCATTTTGATATATTTGAAAAAGGCAATCGAGTATCTCGTTTTGAATAGTCTTAGAAACACCCTTAAAAAGTTGGTTAGTTCCTCGGTGATTTCCTAAATTTGGATCTAATTTAGGTGCAAAATTCACTAATTCTCTAAATAAACCTGGATTTGTTAAATCATCCTTTTCGTCATGTTCACGTAAAGGAATTTCAAAATTTCTACAAAATAACATACAGTCAATTATCTTGAATAAAATTTCACCCTTTTTAGTAACCTTTTTGTTGTTTCATGTTGTTTAGTTTTTTCTTTCATTTTATTTCTATTTTCATAACCAACCTTTGACCATTTCGGATCATCTCCGTACAACAAACACGGAAAAAATAGGGAATTTTTCACCTCACAATCACATAGCCAGCTTTTCTTTTCATACAATTATCTATTTAAATTTCATTGGATTTTTTATATTATTACTTACTTATGTCTGAGATATTCGAATATCAGGTAAACGAAGGTCTCTTGTGTTAATAGAAAGTTTCTCAGCGGGAGCCAACTGTGAACATTTAAGTTTCTGCAGTTCACTTACAGTCACAGAATTTATCCTAACTGTGTGAATTTTATAGGATTTCTGACAATGAAAGTAAATATTACAAACAAATGTAAATAAATATAATATATTTATATATTACGTAAAATTGGGGAAGCTGCAGTTTCGCAGTACCTATGCACAAACCATTCCTGCATTAAGAGACATGTAATGCATAAGCAAAGAAAGTACTTTTAAGTACTTTTAATGCTTCGAAATCTATTAAAATATTGCTCCAAAAGTATTTTTTTATTTCTTGTTCGGGAGTTTCATCTTTTCTATTCTTGTACTTATAAGGGCTTTTTCTTCTTCATAGGTATACTTTTTAGTTGTCTTCGTATCTTCGTTTTCGTTTCCCTTTAAATAAATAATTTAATCACATATAGAAAAAACATACTAAATAACTCTTATTATCTTTACAAACTGACACTCACCACACAAAGGAATAATTTTTGAGGTTAGATTTTAATTGACAAAACCAAACTTGCGTTCCTTTCGGAAACTATTCATGAATACTTTGCTCAGCCCAATGGCAGTGTTACAATATTTCTGGCGAGTTCATGCGAAGCATTTGCCTTAAGATGGTCTCCAGCAACGAACATACATATATTACAAGAAACCCAACTTCAAACATTCTAATCAAAATTTTTCGTTGACCT
This sequence comes from Dasypogon diadema, assembly GCA_006980735.1. Lineage (NCBI taxonomy): Eukaryota > Metazoa > Arthropoda > Insecta > Diptera > Asilidae > Dasypogon > Dasypogon diadema. Next base: position 16,445 of record QYTT01088442.1, on the reverse strand, counting down.
TGAAGATTTGTGTTTGTGTTTACTAATTTCGCTACATAAGAAGGAAAAAGCAAGAAAATATATTTATCACTCCATTAAGAAACGTGACGATGGAAGTTCTACCTACATATGCTATGAACGATGAAAAGAGATAAAAACACCACCTAAAATTTTCAGAGGAATTTTTTATACCTGTTTCATTCCTATACGGCATTGACAACTAGATTGAAAGAGATAATATCAGTAGGGAAAAGATCGCAGTTCAAGGAAAAATCTACCTCCAGAAACGAGGAGGATATGTTTTCATAGCTGCGCTGAACAACTCATTCATTATTTGTATAGATTTTAGCTAAAATTCCAGATAATTTCTTAAAATTTCCTTAGAAATAACTTGGCCTGGCAAGACAAAATTGAGTTCAACTAGCTGGTTAATAGTTTTCTCAGAATATCTCCAAATTTTATCCAACAAAAATAGCAATTCCGAGAAATGCTATAAAATCGTCTAATTTGGTGGGTCGCCTTTCTCGAAGAAAACAAATCTAACCAGGAATTATGCCATTTGCGCGCTTTCTGCATTAAGTGGTTCAAAACAAAATCATATGATCACTAACACTAGAAAATATTTCAGCCGCAAGTAAATTGAAAGGAATTCAATAGCTGTGTTACTCATCGCATTGTTTTTATAAATTACTGCACTCATGTGACACTACTACATCTGTGTAATCCAGCCGCAGCCAATGGGACATCAAACAAAACAAAACACATTTCTCCCACCGAAAAAAAAACTTTTAAAGAAACAAATATGTTTTTCTCTTTCTATTATTCGCATTATTCAGAATGGCTTTATTAGGGTCTACTTTTGTGAACGTTTTTGTTTTCTTTTTTATAATTTCAGCATATAGTTGGTCACTTTTCGGGGTATTCTCTTTCATATCAATAATTTTTGAGAGTGAATATTCTTGTAGTAAGTGTTCGTTGGTCTCCAGTGGCAGATTTACCCTAGTGGTGGATTCACGCCAGTCTCTCCCACTAATATTATTTCAACCATTTTTAAGATTATACAATGATCGCCATATTGTCGAGATTGTTGCTGATGTTGTCGATCTTAAGTTAGTATAAAAAGTCCCGATTTCAATGATATCCAAATTTGAATCCACTCCATTTTCATAAAATACAACATTAGACTCTATGTTAAGAACTTGTATACCGAAAATTGATATCTTATTGTCCCCTCGAAATTTTTGTGAGCTGTTTATTTTTATTTAGTATTATATATTAACTGTCTGCTGTGCAATGGTGTCTGCACTATTTTCCATCGACTACTTAATTTATACTGAAAGCATAAGGCTTTTCATTAGGAAAACTTTAACTTTAAATAAGGATAGCATATTAAGCATTTTTTAATTCCAATGAGACTTTGGCAACAACATTTTCATTTATGTATATAAACAGTATGACATTTTAAATTTATTTCCTTTTTCTATTATTTTTGAAACTTTACCATAAAAAATCAACACAGTATGTTTTAAAATAAATTGTTTACTCTTACTCAACACGCCCAACAAAATGGTAGGAACGTTTAAATAACACTGTGCGCAACATTTTCCCATCAAAGGATAAAGTCTTCAAAGAATCCAATAAAGAAAATAAAAGCAAAAATCGAATGTGCGTGGGAAGTGAACTGAATGTCCTTTAGTCAAATATAGGCAAATTTAACAATCGAATTTTCTTTGTGTGCTAAAAAGGTCCCAGAATTCTTTGGAAAAGGACATCATATTTGATTTGTCGTAAGAATTCATTCGTTTTTGATGGAAGACAGGAAACCTACAAATGCCTTCGTGATAATTGAACAGATCTTTTTAAGGTTTTGTTTACAAATTCAAAGGAATATATTTCTTTATTCAGTTTTTCTTAACTAAATATAGAAGCAAACCAAAATGAATTATGTTATAATAACGCGGAGCAAATACTCTACTTTGTTTCCTTTGAGCTTCATTTTTCTTTGAGTTGTCCCTTTCATTAAATGTTTAACGATTTCTAGATAACGAGATAAGATTTAATTTACAACGTTCCTAAAAACTAACAAGCAACAAGCTTTCAATTCATACTTTAGATTTATTCTAATAATCTGCGGGTAAAATTGCCTCCGGTATTTTCTTTAAAGAAACCCAACAATCTTAAACCTATTTTACTTTCATTTTATATAATATAAAATTATTCTTTCAATGGAATTTTTGCTGAACTATGTAGTATCTCTTTCTGGGTATTTTTTTTTAATAAAACGATTTCACTTGTGAGGAGATTAAAATTTTTCCTAAATAAAACGCCTCCATTTTCCATTTTTATAAGATAAGCCCATTAAGCCAATTAAACTCCTTATAACTTATGCCTTTCTACTCATTTGTGTTAGTAATATTATTTTGTTAGTTGTTAGGTTTTATAACTTTAATTTTATATCAAAAAAACTCCAAATTAAGTCAACTATCTTCAGAAAAATCCAATTTACATTATCAATATACGTGATAGCCTATACAGCGATCCACGCGCCTTCTATAAATTTGTTAACATTAAGAGAAAAGTTGACAATTATCCTACAACTATGTCTTTGGATGGGCATTCCAGTGGTGGCACATGATATCTTCAATATGTTTGCCACATTCTTCGAAAGAGCATTTCGTCCTTCTGACTTTGAGCCAGATATTAACAATTTCACCCACATTGTGGACCATCCATGTGTAACCGATTTATCTCCATTCATTTCTGATGAGATCATTATTGCTCATATCAACGAATTTGTCTTTGATTTTACTGCACGTTCAGACGGGATGCCTCCGATGGTGATTAAACTATGTTCCGAAGCTCTGGCTGTTCCTCTACGCATTATTTTTCAAAAGTCTCTTAGTAGCGGATGTTTTCCAAATCTATGGGAAAACTCCTTCATCATACCTATTAAAAAAAATGTAGTAGGAACGAGATTTATACTAAATAGCTAAAATGTGCTGTATACCTAAACTGTTGGAATCTATAGTTCATTCCCAGTTATCTCCACAATGTAAAGGTGTTCTCTCTGCTGCTCAGCATGGCTTTATATCGGGTAAGTCTACTACTACACTTGTTTGAATTCACCTCTGATACAATTACCGGTTTCGGTAATAATCTTCAAACTGACTGTATTTTCACAGATTTCAGTAAAGCTTTTGACAAGCTTTCGTACTCAGTCGTTATCCTCAAGTTGCATAAACTTGAATTTCCTAGTTTACTCTTGGAGTGCATTTGCTATTATCTATCTGAAAGACGCTATCAGGTTCTTTTTTGCGGTTCTCAGTCGATCGGTCATAGAGGCGTCATTTGGGGTGCCTCAGGGTAGTCACCTTGGACCTCTGATTTCTGTCCTTTCAATTGACGACATTGTGCATCTCTTGAGGTATTCCAAGGTGTTGATTTATGCTGACGATATGAAAATTTTTTTCCTTCATCAATGATCGCAGAGATTGTGCTTCCTTTCAGGAGGACTTGAATATATTTTATTCTTGGTGCGAGCACAATGACTTGGAACTTAATATAATTAAATCTGAGGTTATGTCATTCTTTAGAAAACGCTACTCTATTACGTAAAACTACACATTTTCAACAAACAATATTCCTCGTGTATAGTCTGTAAATGTGAAGCTTGCTTCCAAGCTTGAATTTCGTTTCCAACATTAATTTTGCTGCTTCTAGGGGCAACTCCATGCTGGGCTTCATTAAACGCTGGTCCATTGAGTTCTATGACCCTCAAGTCTCCTTAATATTGTATAACTCGTTCGTCCGACCACTTCTGGAACACGCTTCGCAGGTGTGGAATCCTTCCTACGATGTCTACATTGGCCGCCTGGAATCTGTTCAGAGCAGGTTCATTAGATTTGCGCTTGGAGGTCTCCCTTGGAACAACCCTCTGATTCTTCCACCGTATCGCAATCGGCTTAATCTTCTTGGCTTGACTTCCTTGGAAAAGCGCTGTAAGGTTGCCGATATAGTTTTTATCCACTAGGTCTTGAACTCCAATATTGACTCTTCGGAGCTCCGCGGCAGGTGTCGTTCAGGGCTAATAGTCGTAACTTGAGGGAAGTCCCCCTTTTACACATTAATTTCTCGAGAACTAACTATGATAAGCGCGAGCCTATGAATGGCATGTGTACGGCGTGGAACACTTTGATTTAAATTAATCCAAAAGTGTACTAAAAAGTCGTCTTTTCCTAGTCTTGTGACCCATGGTATAATGATAACATTACTAATTAATTCCCTTTTTCCTTGCCCTATAGTTCGGACTAACCTTACTAACTTTTATTATGTCTTGCATGCTTGTCGGGGAGCCTAATCTTAACACATTTCTTCGAAATGTGTGAACGCTTAATGCGGAGTAGGTAAACGATTCTTGGCTTCACGCTGGGAACTGCGCCTTCTGGGTTAGAGGGGAAACTTTATATAATACTCTATATAATATAAATTATTACTGGGATAATGTAGCACAAAACATGTAAATAAAACGTAATCTTTAAAAAATTCACCCTAACGGTAAAACGAAAACGAATTCAACATGTTCACTTATATTGTTTTTGAATATAAACTGTTTAACATTTCCAATAATGAACCTGAAAACGGTTGAGATAACTTCGCTTCACTTCATCTCTATTTACAACAATGTCTAAATTAAGGGCGAGAAAACAGAATATCTTGTGAAAAAGGTCTTTTCTGAGATTTACGTGAATCGAAATTAAATGTTTCAGTTGGAAAATCTTAAAAGTAAACTGTCAAAATAAGAAACGTCATTGGTTCTACCTACCTAGTAATTAAAAATCTGTTTTTATCTTTAAAAATGCCGAGTTTGGAGTTGAGATTTAGGAATAAATCAAATCCTTTAGAAATGGAGAGTGCACTGTGAGTGTGTTGTTATATTTTAATTTTAAATTTTATTATTTATTTAAAACGTTTTCTTCACACAGATTTTGCGCATATTACAGAATTTCAGGTTCCTTTTAGGAAAAATGTACGAATAACTTTTTTCTTCTATTGGCAAAAATTACATGCCAATTAATATGAAATTAACGGCTTGTCTATATTTTTTTCACTGAAGAGGGTTACCAAAAACTTGTTGCTGGATAAATTCTTTTAAATAAAAAATAATTCTACTTACTTCTTTCCTTCGATTTTTCGTCTTACTTGTTCACATATTACTCATAAAATGATCTTTCAATCGAAAAAGTGGCGTGAAAGAATTTCACCACATACTGAAAATATTCACCCGATAACCGGAGCATGTGGAAAATTCACACTAGACGAATGTCAGAATAGGACTTCTGAAATATAAACCAATTTTCACGTGAACCCGATCAGAGAATAAATCCCCATATTACAACAAATAACTTCTTCACAATCGTAGGAAAAGTTTAAAAAATAAACTTTACTTTACGTTTGGTGGGCAGCAAAGTGGGAGGCAGTGGTGGTGACGGACGACGACGACGTACAGTGTTGTGCAAAAGTTAACGTACGATTGTATAATGATAACATTTATTCATTTTTCTTATACATACACAATGATTAAAAAAATTATTTATTTTACAGTGCGACTACGTAAGTACTATTATCAGAAATCACTAAAAAAATTTCAGTTCAATGAATAACTTTAGAAACAAAAAGAAAAATTCGTAAAACCTTCATAAATCTTTTTTGCAAAAGTTAACGTACGATAAATTTACAGTACATAAAAATCACTTTTAAAATTTTGTAGGGTATCCCTTTGATTTTATTATAGCTTCAAGACGTCTTATCACAACACTGTATGTGTGCGAGCATAGCTGAAGTCGGCCGAGAGTATCCGAAATGCATTAGAATCATAAATATCGATTTATAAAACAATAAGGGACTGAAAAAATATATTCTATGTATCATAAACTTCAATGTACGGAACAGTAATTGCACTTGGCTGGATTTTTTTTAATAAAATAGGTCGAAAAGTGTCTAAACAAGTGGCAAACGTAGTGATCGGCCAAAAAACGAAAGTATAGTGCTGTGGAAAATACCCCGTATAAAAGTACAAACATTTTCATTTACGGGAAATGCCACAATTCCAATTAATCAATTTATGAAGTTCTGTCATCGGATTATTTCTGAGAACGCTATCTCGGACGTATACTCAAAACAATAATGACAGTTTGAATTCATTGATTTGGATTTTCGCTTCGAAACATTTTCGCTGCGGTCCCAAAACCATGGCAATCGCAGCGTATTGGACTACTGCTATTTTTAATGAAGGATTTCGAGCTGTACTACAAATTTACCACTTATTGGGGATTCAAATCGGCCTGGCAACAAATAACTTTATCATCACCCGTGACAGAAAATGGCTAGAACGCGCGGAAGTGCTGGAAAGAACTTACACTCACGAAGCTAAGACGGACAGACGGAGAGCGGCAGTGCAGCAATCTGACTTTGAGGAATAAGAGGAAAGATCCTTTTATGGCCCCGGCATTGCTGATTACTATTATTTAAACTAAACAGCTAGTACCTTTTTTCGAAACCATATTTTTTTAACTGATTCGTAGAATTTCACGGAAAAGCTTTATGCTACCGAGATTAAATTTAACATAAATATTCACAACACTTATGTTTATCATGTGAACCACAGTCATCTACTTACTTTATTTTTTTTTTTTAAAGAAGGGCAAAGTACAAGAAAAACTTCTGAAATTTAAAATTTAGGTATTTGGCATTTGGTCTATTAGTATTCTTTCTGGACGAGCGTGGTTCACACACACAATTTCGAAATTTTCAAAAAAGAAACAAAGAAAACCAAAAAATACAAAGACATTCTCTTTTGCTTTTGCTAAAAAAAACTCTAAAAACCACCCAATTTTCCACTCATTGGATACCTCCCATTGAATACCTCCCTAAAAGCTTTCCTATTATCGATGATCGACATCAAAACCCCCTGGATATATACTTTACAAGCCATGAAGCCGAAATTCTCTATGTGAAGGTATGGTCCCTTGAATTCAGTCGAATTACATTGATTCTTATGGACCACACGATAAAACTTTTTGTTCATCACCTGATGGTGCCTAAACTATCCATTCTACGGCAAAATTATCTTCTAAGCAATTAAAACTCGGTTCTTTGCCTTTCTAACGATATCAAATTTAATACGTCTTGCCTAACAAAATTACATAAAATTTTCAGTCCAAACGAACCTATAACCATTTTTCGCTTATATGCCAGAAGCAGCCAGCAGAAAGCGAGTCAGAGCTTACGGTCCGTTGTCAGTGCAGTTACAAGAAAAATTGTTAGAGTTTATTTTGAATGCAAAAATGTGCATAATAATAGCTTATATACCATAATTATTTTTACATCAATAGAAAGTAGATATGTTAGACTTAAAATTCCCAGAAGACTATTTTTAAGTAGGAAGGATAGTTGCAGAGCTACGCCAGTTTCAACAAAAAAAATTTCCATTCTCCCATAAGAATCAATCCAATTTTATCTGAATTTTGGGACTACACCTCTTAGTAGTTGTGTGCGTTATTTTCTTTGGTTCACGGCTTGTAAGTATATCCCGGGGGTTTGGTCGACATTTGGCATGAACTTTCCCACACACATGAATTCTCTTATGTATTTAGTGGATATTATAGAAAGGGACATAAAACTTTAAACAAGCTTCATGAAAATATGAAAAAGGGAAATATTTCTGAAGTCGATTCAGATTTAAACTCGAGACGACACGCCGACGGATGGGAAAATTTTAAGTGAAATGACGCAAGAGTAACGATTAAAACGACGGAAAGACATTACGTAAGCTGCAAGCGGAATTGAGTTCCACGGAAAGTAACAGTAACATGTTTCACACGTACAAAGCTAATAAAGCAAAGCAGAAGAATACTGGAAGTTCTGGAATACGGCGTGAATACTTCGAACAATTAAACAAGATTTTAGGCAACAAGGCTTCTGAAAGTCCTAAGATAAATCCACTGGGGAGTATCTTATGCGAAGACTCATTTTACCAGACAAATTCTACAGAAGCGGAAGAAATATTTGAAAATTACAACGAAAATCCTGACATACAAAAGAAAGGGAAGGATGTGCTGGATAGAAGCTTATTTTAAAGAAGAGAGTGAACTCAAACGTATTGAAATTGAAAAAAAAGTGGAACAGGAGGAGAGAAAGGAATTGGATAGAGAGGAAATAAATATTTTGTGGGTTCTAAGTCAAGCCTTACAGGAATAATTAGATAATGCGAAAAAATATGTAAATGTTTTCTTAAACCTTTAAAATAGAAAACGGTTGTTTTTTGTATATATTCCATTTATTTGAATGAAAAGCGCAACATGTTCAGGAATGAACTTAAAGATGTACTTAGAACCACTGGTGGGGGGGAATTCTAGCACAATAAGCTGGACCTGAAAAATTATTAAAGAAAATCCTCTCGCTGCTTTGACGAGACTAAACTATTTTATTAGCGGTTACCATATTTACCATAGTTACATACTAACAATGTGACTTATTCTAATCTGAACTAAGTTACATGACACTTTTGTTTTCCACGTTTTGGGTAAATTGTGCCATGTTACCTGACTCACCTGTTCGCTTATGGTGAGAAATGCACAACCGCAGTCCCGTGGGAATGATTTTGGTTAAGGTAATTAGGTCATGGGATATTAAGTTTTGTTTTTCTGGTTTGCATGATCAATTTATATGATCAATTGATCACAACATCATAATTTCGTTTATGTGGATGAAACACGCACACCGCCCTTTATAGAGTCAGGTACGTCATCAATAAACAAAGCGAACTGTGAGCTTAGTACACAACCTTCTCTCGCACCAGAGGATCCCATACTGAGGCAGTGTGTTCCAATAACATTTAAAATTTTTTTGGATATACTTAGGCAGGATATTTTATATTTCGATTTATGGTATTGAATGCTGAAGAAAAATCAACAAAAAGCCAATATACTTTCCTTATACCAATATTCCACAATAGTTTAATTATAGAAATTAAATTAAAAATGTCTACTTTACTATATTTTGGACGAAAGCCAGCCTGGTATTCACTTAATACTTTTCCTGTTTTCTCCCACTGAATTAAGCTATTGAGAATATCTTCATTACCGTGTTCAAAAAAGATAAAACGCGATAATTCCTTACTTCATTATAATCGTCAGTAGCCTTGAGTAGATGCTTGTAACGCAAAAAAATATTCATGATCCGCAGAAATAAAGTCCCTCTTCATTGCCGGGAAAAAAGAGAAGAAAATAAATCGCTTAATAGTTGTCCTTCTGTCGATCTATCTATCCATGCGATATGTCGAGAATACTTTGTTGTGGGGATTTGAAGTTTGGTACACACATACCCTATTAAAATAAGAAGATTAAGATGGGCCAATTTGGATAAATCATTCATAGGGTTGCCATATGAAATCAACAGCAATATCAAGTAAAAAATCGATTTTTTTCTTCTAAAACGAGAACGCTTCGAAGTAGATGGATAAAATTCGATACACAAGAACTTTGGTAAAACTAAAACACCCTAGCAGAAAATTAACCAAATCGGCTTTAATTACGTAGAAGATAATTTTCCCATAGAATGGATAGTTTTTGCACAGTAGGTGATAAAACAAAACTTTCATCGTATGGTTTATAAGAACGAACAATTTGACTGAATTCGAAGGACCATACCTTCAGTACAGCGAAATTAGTATCAACTAGAGATCCACTTCCATACAGCTTTTTCTGCTTACCTCGATCCGTGTCAGTACAGTGAGCTTTGAAAACTGGCTGCAATTGAATGAGTGATGCGAATAACGTAAGTAAGTCTCTTGAAATTTCAGCTGAATTTTCGAAAGCTTTCGCTTTTTGTGTAGGAACGGTAACATTAAGTGAAATTACGTCATCAACGTTATATTTTAACATTTCGTAAAATTAGAATGTTGTTGAGATATTTTAACTAAATGCTCCTATTCCTGCAAAAAATACGAAAGCTTCCGGAAACTCAGCTGAAAGCTCTCTTGGATGTACAATGTTATTCATCTCTCGCATTTAATTGATTGTTTTGAACTTCCACCTCTATGTGCTGATTTCTCTATGCCTTCAGGTAGAAAATTTCTGTTTTACGGTTAGTGTTTACATAGTGCCAGAGAGAATTTAAACGTGCATGACATAAGTTACGCAGGAACATGGCTATGAAACTAGATCAGTGAAAAATATGTGCAGAATTCATGCAGAAAAGGAGCGTTACTCATTTTGCTCAATATACTATCAATTATTAAAGTTTCCGTCGATGTTTGTTCCTGCAAAAAAACATGGCTGCTTGCCCAGGACAACCCTATGTTAAGTTTATCGAAGTTTTCAGGCAGAAATAGAACAATGATAAATGATAAGCATGCAATACTACATCAATGCGGTATAACATCCACTTCCCGCTGGGGTATTTCCGGGGGTTATGCTAGAAGAACGCACCGAACGGACACGAAAACTTTAATAAATAATGATAATATATTGAGTATGGCCCAAGTTATGATTAATTTTATACTCTTTTATTAAAATTATATTTTTCTTTAATATTTAAAAAATACAATAATGTGCAGCACCTCTCTTATTTTTAATAATTCCAAATCTGTGCTCTATTTGGCACGTTATTTATCAGGTTTTTAATTATTTTTTAATTCCCTTCATCCCAGGCTTTAATTATAACTGATTTAACTTCAGAAACGGTTTGGTATTGACATTTCTCAGTATATATCTTCCGAACGATAATACCTCAGAGGTTTTCCACTAGATATTGGTCAGGAGAACATGCTGCTGCCAATCAGGGAGTACATCTAGATAATCCGCACTATTCATTTTCTTGGATGGTCACGCATATTCCAGAGCACCTTCTGAGCTAAATGCTCTCCAAACCATTAGGCTTCCGTCACCAAAGTATATATACGAAGCAGTTTTTATTAAAGCGAGAATTATAGTTTTTTTTAATATCATAAGCGCCGAAATTCCGAGCGATTTTGTGGCGTGTAAAGGCCTACAGACAGTCTTCAATTTATGCTGGACAATATTTGTGCATTGTCATAGCAAACATCATAATGCATACCAGGATTCATTAACCTTGCACTCATGTAAAATTTGGCTGGAGATTTTTACACGTCGAATGTCGTGGTAGCCGGTGACTCCCATTTAAAAGCTCTCTTAGTACAAATAGGTATTAATACGTAATTCCCTAAAGAAAGCTTTTATGGTAATTGCAGCAGTCAACGTGTTAATGAATTAGCAAATTTTCCAATTCACCTTTGGAAAGGTTTTTTTCGATCCACCCGTTGTGTTTGTGCCATAATTAACAGAATCACGCAAAGAATTTATTACAATTTTTTGCGACCGATTAATTTAAGAGTTTCTGTCTGTTTAGGCCTTTACGCATTTATTTATATACACTTATTCCTACTTGAGACGTGGCATACCCTACATGCAGTGAAAAATTCAACCTACGATACAATTCGGCTAATACCCTGCATGTACTGAAATTTAACCTACGAAGCAATCCGTGAAATGCCCAACATACCAGAAAAAATATTCAACCCGGCTTGTGACATGAAAAGAAGCTATAATAAGTTTAGACCAATTATTTTACACGCCGACTTTAAATATTTCTTTACAAAATCAAAATTTAAATATGAGTAAGTATTGTAAAATATTATCGTCAAAGTATTTTATGCTGTGAAGTCGGTCCTATATGTTTTTCAATGATTTTCTTATATTCGATATCGATGGGTCAAATATAGTGATTGAAATTTGACTCACTTTCCGTTATCCAATCGAGCTGAAATTTTGCAGACAGCTTTGGTTCTGATGGCAATTAGATTAGATTAGATTTAGTTTCAGGCGGGGCTGAAATAGCCCGCGCACTGCGGCTAGGCAGGTGGCCTATTGTGCTCCGCACTATTTATAGTCAGTCCCCCTCTTTCAAGAGAGAGCAGTATCTTCTTAAACGAAATGTTTTCGAAGTCTGCGGGCCTCAGCACATGTGCCCCACACAGCTGGAATCGATATAGTGTAACTGCCTCGCATTCGCATAGAATATGCCAACATAGAATATCCGACGTTTCATCCTCTTCAAGACAAAGTCTACATACCTCGGTGTTCCATGCCCATCCGATTAAGGTGCTTTCTAAGCTTGCAGTGTCGGGCAAGAATTCTTACAACGATTCTTATCCGATTCTTTGGCAGTTGTAGTAATTCAAAAGTTCTTTTTTTGGGAGGGGTTTTTGATAAATGTTCTAGTTTGCTTCGAGCCCTTTTCCAATGCCCACTTTTGCTCTAAATGATTATAGTACTAAGTATTAACGGCGTATTTAGCGGTTCTATAAGAGATACCGCAATAAAGGTTCTAGTCCAAAGAAACGCTTGAAAAACGTGAGCACGCTTGCAATTTATCCGCAATTTACATGTGACAAATAAGATCTGAAGAAATACTAGAAGCTCGTGACGTTCGATTGCAACAGGATCGTCAACGTCTGCAACCTCTCAATGTCGTGTTAAAATACTTAAGTGGCAAAATATTTACTTGAGCTCCGATGCCTAGTTTGAAATTTATAATTTTGCCGTTAATTTTTATTAGTTCATACCAAGAATCATTGTTAATTTGGTCAAGGTTTGTAATTGCATCAATATAAAACGTGTCACTACAGTTAGCATTACTATTATCATTTGATTTAATTTCATGCACTGATTTCTTTTTACATACCACTGCGTAATGATTTCTTCCATTACAATTACTGCACCGTTGCCTATAAGCGGGACATTTGCCTTTCCCATGTTTTTTC
>QYTT01088441.1:2815-14302 GCA_006980735.1 Dasypogon diadema | reverse complement strand
TTTTTTTCACTTTCTTCCTTCCATCAACGCCATTCAAGAACTTTCCTTCGTTTGTACTAACACTGGCTAAATGATGAAATAGCATGCAAGTAAGGTACTTTTGATCGTATCATTACGAACAGCACCATTGTACTTGCTTCAAGGCTTTCTGATAGCCACATTTTCACAATCCTCCTACTTTGATACTAACACATTTTGACATTTTATTTGGTGATAAAATATTCAGTGTTTTATTCAAATATATTCAAGTGGGCAAACTAAGTGATATTGACGTGTGACTAGTGAGTAAATCGCGTTCACTAATTACTTATATATATTGAACCACCATCTTCACCCGCATTATTTAGTGTTCGCTCAGACTCGAGCAGAACCAAGTGACAGTTAGACCTGTTGTAAGGCATGACTCGGAAACTTGTTTCTTAACAGACCAACACGCAAATAGCGCTAGGATACATTTCCTTGGTCTATTTATGGTGGAGTTCGCCAGGAGAATTGCCTCAACAACTGGTACGCAAAAAAATCGCCGCGCTCTTTGCAGAATTCGATCCCACTCTCAAAAAGAAAAATATCAGCAGATGTACGGCGCACCCCGCTCAGCTACCGGCGTGGGTTGTTGTGTTTTACTGCCCCTATTTTTTCAAAGAGTCAATGTCTGCTGAGTTTTCTAACATTATTTGGCTGTTAAGAGACAGATACTCGGATAGATATACTTGGGCGACTTTAACACAAATGGAGTGGAGAATCAAAATCCTTTGATTTTGCCTTCCTATTACAGACTATCGATCTCAAAACTACTAATCATTTGCCCGCTTTATTTAATACAAATAACCCTCAGATGGATTATTTTCCTGTACTTAACAGCGACAATGTTATGTCCCTGAGGGAGTGGATACTTCTAAGTATCTTTGATTATGAAGTTCTGTACCTTTGACACAAACTGCGACTTAAGCCTTCTATCAAGACAGTACATACCTTTCGTGACTATAATAAAAAAAATTGTGTGAGGCACTTTCGAAGAATTTGGTAGGTGATAAGGTCGAGCACTATTACTATTTAATAGGGTGCCTTTATGATCGGTACGTTTCCTTACGCGAAAGGATGGTATTCTCGCAGTGCTTCCACTAGATAAAAAATGGAACCCATACACTTTTCGTTGCTGTGGGTATTTTGAATCGCTACAAGAAAATTTCGATCGGCTAAAAATATTCCTTGATTCTAAGTTTAACTTCGACCTGCCGCCTAAAAAGTTATGGAAAAACCTGCGTCGCTTACTATTAAAGCTAAAGAGGAACCTTAATTTTTTATCTTCTGCTGTGAAGTTTTGCAAAAACTTTTTCCTCAACAGACAGCAAGCCGTAAAAATGCAAAACTCGATTTGGAACGTTCGAACCACCAAATGTGGCCTACCCCAGGGTTCGATACTTGGTCCGTACCTGTTCAATCCGGAAGAGATACTACTATCTGGGAATGTAAAGGTATTCTGAAGCGAACTCAATACGGAATCAAACTGTCAACGTCAAAGAACTTCCAGCTGAAGACTGAAGTCACCCAATAATAAACATTGGTCAGAAAAAGAGGTATCGCTGGAAATCTCGTCGATGAATAGAGCGAGATTTTCTTAAATTCCAGAAAGGCGAGTTTGAAGGGATGTATACTCGGAATAATATAAATATTCTTAGCTGGAAATTATAAAGCCACGCGTAACAATCCCAATACCTTGTATTGAGATGTATCAACTAAAACTAGAATGGAAACATCGTTCTCAGGTTGTGGGGAATTTACTAGCATCTTCGACTTATAGATGGCTACAAAACAACGAATAAACCACAACGGAAATGATTCTGTGATAAGTTCTCCCATTGTGCGGAGCAAACCACAATTTTTCAGGCTAGTGTTGGTTCAATACTTAACGAAGCACACTACAAAGATACTTGAAGAAGGAAGAAGCTAAGAGTCACTAAATGTTCTGCTATGTGAATACAAGGTTGCACAAGGCATGGTTTGCACTAAAACGACGATGGTTTACCTGAAATAGGTACGAACACCATCAACAACGTAATAGGCTTTAGCAAAAGGGGGCTCAGATTCGCTCTGAATTGAAGTCGAATCGGCATTAGTCGATAGTGTGCCCTAATTAAATATCGGTAGATACAATGTCCTGTTGAAATCGTAATATCTGAAAATTTCAATTAAGAATGCCAAATTACCAAAAGAAAGCAGGAAGAGTATGAACGCTGTTTGATAAATCGTTTTCCATACACTGGTCAGCACCTCCCACATAACAAAAACATCCAAATATCCAAAAGAATTAAACGTTTGCATGGAATTCATAAAATTTTCAATTAATATACGCTCCGACGATCTTTCGAGTGCACAGGTAACTGAGCATACATGAAAGCAACTGGCACAACATTTTCCGTGTTTTCTGCATTTCCCGTGACAAATCAGTTTTGCATTTTTAGCAGAAGTCAAGTGGGCCATCGAAAGTAAAACTGTTTGGTCTGTGCACAGGCGGACGGCTATTTGGCACACCTCCGCCTAGTTGTTATATGGTTGGTATTAGCAGCATTACACCAGTGCGATAAGTCCAAATCCGTAATACCAGTGCCAATTATGCAGACTTCGGGTACGTGTTTACGAGGCAGTCACGTAATGGCAGCACGAACAAGATTTATGGTTTAATAACACGGGGCCACAGTGATAGGGGCGATTTGAGCAGATAGGAATGTACATATAAGCAGACTATGGAATGACTGCCAATTACACAGAAAAATATCTATTCAGTGTCACTGCAACAAAGCAGGAAAATTATGAATAACTTACCTGGCTCAGGTATGGTCCCGATAGGGCTTTCTGGCAAAAGTATTCCCTTCTGGACAAGTTCTTCCCTATTGGCACGTACTGATATTTTCCTTTCGAGAGCTGTAACAAGAGAAATGTAACGTGAATAAATAAATCATTAATTTATAAATAAATAAATAATGATGAATGTTCCGTAGCAATGCCGCTAAACAAGAACATCGCCCCCAACAAATTGCGTCTGGATCCATTTCAAGGTTTAAATCACAATCACAGGGAAAACGAACCCCTCGAACATTTCAAGAATTATTACGGAAAAATTAAACGTCTTAAATCATCCCCATGGAGCCTTTATACCATTTACAGAATTACACAGCCCGATAAAAGTCATCGACGTCACACTCGAAAGGAACCGTCCTACCATCCTAGAATCAGCTGCAGGTCGGAAAGAACCTTAAGCACCCTTCACCTTACGGTTGTGATTCAATTCGGGAAATTGCTGGAAATAGGGAAAATTGTCCTAAACGAACCCTTTTGTTCTTTTTTTTTTTAACTGGCAGTAGGAGTTAATTAACGACCGAAGACAAAAGGATAAGCTCTGGCAGCCGAAAGTGGACTTATTTACAATGCGTAATCAGAAATTGACGTAAGAAATTAAGGGAAATTTGTCTGACTAGTCAAAAACCACAGATTCACAGATACTTGGGCAAATTACGAAGGAAATCAACAAAAGAACTTGAATAGAATTGGAAAACTCTCCAGATCTTAGTTGTGCCAATAAAAGCGAAACTGGAAATGAGGTCAGAGATTTCGTGACTGCCACTTCCAATTTTACGATAATTAAGGTTCGATGAGAGTAATTAATGTCTATTCCTTCCTGCTCTAAAAATGGATGGTAAGTTGTTTTTCCTGTGCTAATCCTCTGCATTTCTGAATTTCTGGTGTGAGAAAATTTATTTTATCAGAGCACTTTAAGGAATTTCCAGGTATATAGAAGTGGATACCGAATATTGGTCTAGGTTTTCCTAAAACTTTACTGAATAAGTCTTCAAGGTTTTACGAAGTTATTACGTATTTATCTTCAACAAAATATTCACTGAAGTTTTCAAATTTGGATTGCTTCTCACTCACGGAGGTAGAGTACTGTTCCTTAGCTTTAATTCATCTTGAAACGATTTTGATCTATTTTTTATCGAGCAAGCCAGTGGTTCAAAGGTTAAGGCGTTGGTTCATGTTTCATGACGTCCCTCGTAGGAATTTCATTGTTTTTCTCCTGACTAGAGAAGAAGCTATTGCGTGTTGTAATAACTAAATGGTTTGAAATCCACAGTACAACCAGTAGACCCAGTTGGAACACTTTTTGTTAAAATACAGACGAGTTAAACCAGCAATAAACAGAATCCACCATATCCTGTAAATAAATTAGTCCCCAGATAGCCTGGCGAACACTACGCACGTGCACAGTGTCCCATCGTGTAGGATAAAACTTCAAGGTTTTTTTCTAGTAGGGGGATTAATAAATCTATATACTGCATACCTAACTCTCAAGACAGCTCTTCACCAACTATAAGATAGAATGAACACTTGTACAGAAAGTGCTAGCGGTTTCCGACTCCTCCTCCCCAAAAGAGAGGTAGAACGAGTTGTTCGCCACACTAATGTTTGCAAAATGATAGTCGAGTTGGTTACAATCCGTCAGAATCCTTATCAATATTTTAGTCCCTCTGATCAGGCCCAAGAAGATGTCTGTGAATCTACTATTCATCCTAGAAGAATCTAGTAGTCCTACATGTTGTCAGACCATATCACTGCTCCCAATGCTTCTCCTGAATATCCCCAGTAATGTTAAACCTTCCAGCCAAAACTACAATCCGTAACGTAGATCCTAGTTCGAGCAGCAAGGTTGAGAATCCAAAAGTTGCAATACAGTCAGAAAGAATCACTGCTCAAAAAAAAAGAGTTCGGGACATAGCATCTAACAACATATGGTTCTGTGGAAAGCCTAGCCAAGCAGCTCCGTTGTACATGTCCCCGCTCTACCTCTTTATTTTACTGGTTCCAGTGTTGCAGTCTGCACACAGCTAATTTCGCTTCACACTAGGTCTAGAAGTATTGGGGTTAGAATCAACTCCTAAGCCACTATGGAAGTGGTGCTTATGATGGATCCCAATACCCCCAAGCAGGGAAACCTCTGCAAATTCGTGAATTTGTGGGTAGCAGTTCCCACTAAAATCCTCTTTCGCCATACGCATAATGCATATGTAATTATGTGGGTCTTACTATCGAATGGAATACTTTCGGCTTTATGGCTCAGCTTTTACAAGGAGTCTAGTCTCCAACTCCGTCAGCTAAGAGAAGCATATATATATATATAAGAATTGTAAGAATTGTTTTTCCGGTATTCCGTGTTCTAAAACTTGATCGCTACCGCCGAAAATTGTGAATCCGTAGCTTCTTTCTTTCCTTTAGTAACAAATTGTCAAAAACACTCCTCCACTATAGCTCAATGCTTCTTTTACCTCAACATCCTCGTGAAAAGGTATAAATCGGTTCGAAGGACGTAAAGCCGGGCGAAGGAAAGTGGGACAGCTTGACGATAGCAGGGGAAATAGCTTGCCCTGAAGCAAGTAACAACAAGTTCATCTAATTTAGTTATACCAGTTCACCATGCTTCTTCTCCAAGTGGATTCTCTGTGAAACTTACATCGTTTACAGGGGCTTTGTTTACAGATTCTGTTCGCAAATATCAAGGAAGATATCCGAAAAGATCGAAGTCAGATTACCGGGCATTTATCAATATTTAAGGCAGAATCAGAAAGCTCGGGTGTGAAAGTTTTTGACCGAGGAGCTCGGAATTCGGAAAACCAACCATTGAGATTTCTAACACTTTTTGAAGAAGAAATTATACTAGCTGAGATTGCTCGAGATTCAAGAATAAATATTCGTAATATTTATTACCATTCGGGGTTGTCTAAGACATCTTTTAAACGCAATTGTGCTCCGCCTGAAAATTGGTTGCCTACAGATATATTCTTTTGCATACAGTCAATTTTGATGAATATATCACTGCAAAAAATGAAATACAGGAAACCAACACAAACAAGTGCCATTAAGGACGATCGGAAGCGTTAATACCGCGTCGATAAAAAAAACGGCTTGACTTGATTCAAAAATAGTTACTAATTAACCACTCATAAAACCATTGCATCTCCTCATGATATTATATAGGATTCCATTCATCATTATATATTTATAATTATATAGAATACTAGCGGAGCCAGAATGGACCCCTGTGGAACTCCAATTGGTATTAGCAATGAACTCGATTCTGAATGTAGAAATCTGATAAACTGCCTGTGATTGGATAAAAAGCAAATCATTGCCATTGCCTCCTTTCTACGGAATCTTTGTGTTCTTATGTGTTGTCGTTTTGTGTCCTTATATTAATACTAGTGTAAAGAATGTGATTTCAGCTTTACAGTGGTATTTACTTAAAATCTGTACACAAGTTATTAGCGATTTAGTTTCTGAAGATAAAAATTGATGACCTAAAATTTCCAAACGTTGTAACTTAGCAATAAAATACGAATGGGCACGGACTTTTAAGATTTTTTGTTGGTAAACTTTTTCCTTTTTTCTAACCATAAAGATATCCTGTATAACATAGGTCAAAGCTTTCAGAGGTCAAAGCTTTCAGAGGTATCAGATCCTGTGATGCTGGAATTCGCAGAAAAATTCCAAAAAAAATAAGTATCAAATCCACTAAAATTCCTAAATTCATAACGAACGAAATTCTAGAATATTTAACACCAACTATAAATTTAAAATCTGCAAAGTACTTACATTTTGATGTTGCTTCAAATTTTTCACTTTTCTTTTTCCGCCTCCATTTCCATGGTTTGAAGAAACGTCCTAACGCACTAAATTTGCTTTTTCGTTCCAGTGGAGGTGTTCTAGTGCCAGAGCCTAAACTATTTGTCCGAAGTGCAGCACCATTTTGTTTTTTGGCTGAAAGGTAATAAAAAAAATCTTGATAAAAATATGTAATGAAGGACCTAAACAATATAATATTTTCAATATATACTATAAGCTCATTACATAGAGTTTTTTTGGTAATATAGTGTTAAGTTTTGTGTTCAATCACAAAGGAATATACTATACAGCCATTAATGGAAAACAGAACCGTCCGTCTGTTTATAGACCCCAAAACATTACTTTTGAAGGATGTTTTGCTGACTGAACAATGTGGCCTGGATGAAGTTTTTCTCTATTGCACATTCTCACAATAATGGCCCGGTATCCATGGACTTCAAAGTGAATTTCATCGCTCAACACCTTTTTCTTGTAGTCCATTATTATTCAATTAGTATTCCATTTTCTATATTTTTTAGTATATACAAATCTTTTCTTATTCATATCATCAATCCGGAATTGTCTTCTAGTCTTGCGACACACTTCCAAGAGCCTGAAACGTATTGTAGCGCTACCCATATTAATTCTAGCTGATGTTAAGTCCCGTTGTAGATTATAGCTAGTCTTTCCGGAATTCATTATACTGTTTCTCAGCATAACCCTATCATTATCTGCGTTAGTTTTTCTTTTTCTCCCAAAATGGAGTGAAATTGAATTTTATTTTCCAATGCTTACGACTTTCATGATTTATTTCACTATTATAGACTTGTCTGCGCAAGGCTATAACCTTTGCTCAATCAGCATTACTGATATCCATTTTGTGACAAATTAATTAAGATTAAATCTTATGAGGACGTCGATAAGTAGTACTTTGTACAGGCGCATCCTCTGATTTTCTTTCTAAACTCTGTGGTGTTCCTCAGGGATCAATTTTAGTGCCTTTGCTCCTTGCTACATTTATTAATAATATAACTCTGGTAATAAGACTTTCCAGATATCACCGATATGCCGATAATTTCCAGAAAAAAGAAAAAACTGATAAGCTTATTAATGAAGGCATAATTAATGCACGAAACTGCATAAAACAAAGTAAAGCAGAAAACGGCCTATTTTCAAATGCTCTCTATATCATTATTTAAAAAATCCTTTTTGAAATATTTCGTTTTACACATTCCCAAAAAAACTTTGCATTCAATCCTTCTCAAAATCTTGAATTGCAATACTGTGTTCAGTCACTACCTAAGTACATAAAGCGAACAGTAGAAGTCATCGTTTTCATCTTTTAGTCTTTTGAGAAATTAATGAATAAGTGAAAATTTTGGAAAATTTTAAAAATTCACATCTCAGGTGGACTTTAGGACACTGGTCACAGAAAAAACACAGTTCTAAGTGATCGAAGACTGAAATCCAAAAAAGAAAATTGCACTAGAAACATCCGTTCTCAGAATTCTACATAGTTATCTTCTTATAAATAAAGTCAACATGGGTGCCACATAGTGCAGTAACAAAAATTGTAAGCAACTTTTATAGCTCTGTGATAGAGACGACACTATAAACTAATCAGGCCGGTTGTAATGAAACTATCGCTCTAACTTATGGTAAACAATAAAAAGGGAGTTGATAGAGTGATGTCGACCTAATGAGCAGCATCCTAAAGAAAACAAGGATATCAAAAAGTATCAAAAAGGTCACGGCGACAAATAGTTGGGGCTATGAAAGAATTCTCATGATCGCTTTGATATAGTATAGTGAATGATAAATATATCTGGATATCTTTTTATGCGGTCTTCTTTTACGCGATTTACGCGATATACTTTTTCCTTCACAATAACTGCCCTAGAATTCTCCTGTGTCCATGCCCACAGGTGCATATTGCGGAAATTAACAAATCCGTCCGTTGTGAAAGTTATTTCATCGGTTCAAAGGGTCCTTTAGAAGAGTCCAGCATCATCCTTGTTTTTGTGAAGCCACCATGGATGAAATCTCAGCATATTCTCCTTATAGGATCCAAAAACATATTGCCTGAAAAGGCTGAAAATGAGAAGGATGCATCAGGTGGGATCGCTGGATTTTGTGAAAAGTTGGCTGAGATATTCCAGTTCTTGGGGCGATATTGCGGGTTCTTATCTTCAACAAGACCCAGAACACGATCCCCAGCATGTCTGCTCCTTTGTCTGCCACAATCGATTGTTCGATGACTTAAGCGAACTTTCTGCTGACAGTCTCGAAAGCGTTTCGATGTGATGTTGTTGAGATATATCCTTTGCGCATCTGCAGTGTTTCTTCGTCCTTCTCTGCAAATAAGAAGCACATATCCATATATTCTTCATTCGTGAATTTCGACGTATTCATCTAGCAAAATAAAAACCATAACCAAAATCCTAATCAAATCCAATATCCCAGACAAAGCCGAAATCCTAGTCATAGCCCAATTCCTAATCAAACTCAAAATTCAAGTAGTACTAAATTAAATTGAAATTCAAAGAACGCAAGCCAAAATCCAAAAACGTAGAGTCAAAATGAAGAGAGCCATCGGGTGAAACCTACTAAAAACCGTCCGCTACAAATTATCTCCAAATTGGAAATGTGTGAACGTGCCCTTGGCAATTGAAAAGCGCAACTTTTTTGGAAAACAAAAAACAATATCTCCAGAGGGACAATTTCACAGAACGAAGGATAAGGAGGAGGATTTTTACTTCAATTTTAGAAAGTTGGAGACTAAAGTGTATCCAAGAGACCCCAGATCATTGTCCTGCGATGTCATTTACAGGACTTAGGACATTTTAAATAAGAGCACCTCCCTCCAAAGACGAAAAATTTTCAATTAAAAAAACTAAAGGTGAAGGAGTGATTTTAGAGAGACGCGGCTACTGGGACAAATATTGGTCAGGACATCGCATAGAACCGACTGGCATATATTGGAGCACACATGGAGGGTTGGCGGCACTGCTTGTCAGAGACACACGCGTTTTCTTTCTCCACAAGAAAATTTTAAAAATATTATCGAAATATCGGGATAGTTTTCGTTTATGCGGATGGCGGAAAAAGAGTGAAAATAGTTGTTTATCACAGGCTAAAGTCATTGCAATCTCGCACTGGTATCATCACTTGTTGCTGTGAACTGTTCGGCTAACCTCAAACGAGGTGCGCCGCCAAGAATAAAAGCATAATACCCGGATAGGTATAATATGAGCGATAGCACTTTAAGCAAACGAAAAAGAGATAGAAATTCACCTGAGACGATTCAGCTGCAATCAAAAAAACAACAAATTATGCCGATGGAAGGAAATGTTTCAACACTCAGTGTGAGTGCACTCAAAGAACTTGTCCGTGAGGTCATCCAAAGCGAAATTGGAAGTCTAGCGACTAAGCAGGATCTCCAGGCTATAGTAGCAGATGTGGAGCAATTAAAATCTGACTGCGAAAAATTAAAAAATTCGGTCAAAAACATCAGTACCCGTGATGAGCAGCTAACGGTTCGTCTTGAATACCTAGAGAAACGCACAAAACAAACGAACTTGATCATCACTGGATGGGAAACAATAGCAGATGATCCGCAAAATGCCATACAGAAATTATGCCGAGATGTACTTTCAATCACATCAGAAGTTCATATCAACAAAACGAGGGTCATTGGACGAAACAATAACAAACCGACATTGTTGGTGGAGTTTGATAGTGCTTTATTGGTTCAATTGATACTCAAAAAAACGAAGAATCTTCAGGGTACAAAAATATCAATCAGGAGAGACTTGACTTTTGCTGCAAGAGAAGGTCGGAAAAAACTGCTGGAAATTAAGAGATGTTTAGGACGTTTTGACGCCAATAAAAAGGTGATAGTTCGCGATGATAGTATGTGGATAAACAATATTAGGTTTTCATGGAAAAATAATTGCTTAATGCAAGGGAATCAAGAAGGTCTACAAGCTCTAAATGAAATCCTTGACAGCAATTTTACAAGTACGGAGGAAATTTTCAAACTAAAATATGAAAGTGTGCAGAAATTATAGGATAATAACCTCTCATTGAAAATGGAAAGTAGATGTAGCGATGAAACA
The DNA here is from genome assembly GCA_006980735.1 of Dasypogon diadema. Lineage (NCBI taxonomy): Eukaryota > Metazoa > Arthropoda > Insecta > Diptera > Asilidae > Dasypogon > Dasypogon diadema. The sequence goes on along the minus strand of QYTT01088441.1, from coordinate 3,533 downwards.
GTCAAAATCTTGTCATACAATATTCATGGTTTAGCAAATAAGTGTTTGTATCCTTCATTCTTTGAATATATTAGAAGCTTTGATATATTTATGCTTTTTGAAACCTTTGTTTTGCAGAAGGATTGTGAAAGATACTCCAAATATTTCGGGGGCTATAAATTATATTGGGTGGCTGCAACTAAAGAACATACATTAGGACGTCCTAAGGGTGGATGTATTTTTGGTATTAAAGATTGTTATGTGGCAAGTATAACTTTTATAACTTTAAATAATAGAATTGTTGTTCAGGTTAAGGGTGCAAGCTATGAATGTCTGATAATCCCCTGTTACTTAAGCTTTGGTAGTTGGGAATCCGACTTTAATGAACTTGAAGTTTTTTTTGAAACTAATCATAGCAGAAACATAATTCTAATAGGTGATTTAAATGCACGCATTGGAGCCCTTCAAGAATTTAGTGAGAGTATTTGTATCTGGAACGCAAATCTAAGTTTGTCTCGTGAATCTAAAGACAAGGAAATAAACAATAAGGGTAGAAAAATTCTAGAACTTCTTAATAGTCAGGGCTTGGTAGTGATCAATGGAAGATCACAGGATGATATGAAGGGAGAATTCACTTTCTGCGGAGCAGGCGCATCAGTCATAGATTACGCCTGTGTATCTATGGACTTTTTGAAAAACGTACACGCCTTTCAAGTGCAAAATAAAATATTTTCGGACC
>QYTT01088437.1:0-40019 GCA_006980735.1 Dasypogon diadema | reverse complement strand
GAATTCGTAGGTTAATGTACCTCGGGCTACTTTATTCTACAAAAATTCTGGATATAATTTCTTCAATTCATGCATACAAATCTGAACGTGATTTACAATAAATTCAAATTTGGATAGATTCCGGTTTGAATCAAATCATAAAGAAAATAATACAGTGTTAAGTAATTTTTACTTCTCACGTTAGGCTTACTAGGGATATTTCCTTATATTCACTGGGAATCCTACCGCTGGGTGGTGGGAAAACGGACACTATGATAATAATAAAAGTAATAGGGAACTTTTGTGCACAAGACTTCCTAGCTCTTCGCTTCAGTTTTTGTTTCCCTGTGCGTCTCGCGTATACAATTATTAATAAGGTTCAAGGTCGTTAAGGGCCAACATTTGTCTTTTCCTTCCTGAGCCCTGCTTTTTACATGATCAACTGTCCCCGGCTGCGTCGCGAAGAGTTTCTGCCGATGCGCTTCACATTCAAATCTTACCCGAACCGAATCAAAATGTTTTCTCTAAAAGAAGCCATTACAGACAACATAGTTTTCCGCGAAGCTCTTGCCTAACTATCACTATCATTTTTCTTTTCCTATCTGTCCGCTTAACACGAGAAGATCAAACTTATTGCGAGGATACCTCTCGATAATCAAAAAACTGTGCTACTTATCCTACCAGATGAGGAGGAAACGGGCATTCTTTTCACTGCTTTGTTCATTTCCACTCTCTCTTAACTTCAGCTTCACTACTTTGCTCAATATATTTTCGCTTGCTCAATATATTTTCCCTTGCCTTCTGTGCAATTGCACAGGGGATCTATCTAGTCTGTATAAATACAGTCAGTTTGTAAATTATTACAAAAACCGGTAATTGTACCTGAGGAAAATTCAAGTAAGCCATGCTGAGCAACTGAGAGAATTCTTTTGCAATGTGGAGATAACTGGGAATGAACTATAGATTCCAGCAGCTTAGGTATACATGACAATTTAGCTATTGGTCTGTAATTAGAAATCTCGTTTCTAATACCTTTTTTGTGAATAGGTATGATGAAGGAGGTTTTCCACATCTTTGGAAAACACCCGCTACTTAGAGACCTTTGAAAGAGAATGCGTAGAGGAACAACCAAAACTTCGGAATATGACTTAACCACCGCCGGAGGTACTCCGTTAGGACCCGCAGTGAAATCAAGGGCAAGTTTGTCGATATGAGAAATAATGATCTCATCAGAAATGAGGGGAGATATAGCTACACATAGATGGTCGCCAATGTGTGTAAAATTGTTAATGTCCGGCTCAAAGTCGGAAGGAAGAAAGGCTCTTTCAAAGAACGTGGCAAACATATTGCAGATTTCAAGTTTGTCGCTACTGGAATGACCATCTAAAGACATAGTTGGAGGATAATTGTCAACTTTCTTCTTAATGTTGACAAATTTGTAGAAGGAACGTGGATCACCATATAATCTATAGCGAATATTGATAATATACTCCTCATAGAGAGCGAGTGAGCGTGCCTTGAATTCATTGTGGCACACAGCAAACCTCTGGTGATCCAAAGGGTCTCTAGTTCTGAGAAAGACCTTTCAAAGCCTATTCTTCCTGTTCTTCAGAGCTCTCTGTTAAACCATGGAGGTGACGTAGATGATACCCTTTGACGCTCGATAGGAATGCAGAAGGCAAAAACGTCGAAAATCTTAACGTAGAACATGGTAACCGCAGTATCAATGTCATTGTTACATAGCAAGGCTCCAAAATCGATGGAAGCGAGCCTACTTGATAGGTCCGTAAGGTCTGCCTTTTTAAAGTTGAAAAAGAAATCCAATTCGTCGCTATGGCTAATATTTCCGGGCTCATAACAGACGGATATGAGAAGAGGGGGGTAATAAGAGTCAACCGTTGACAAAATAGTTATTACTTGGTTCGACCATTATGTTACTTGTGTCAGAGAAGAAAATAAGATGCAACTGCCCACCCAAAACGTTCGTGATATTGTTCATCTGGTGCAAGCCCAAGGAAGCACATGCGTCCAGGAATTGAGATTCCCTGGGTGAGGGATTATCATTGGGAAGGTAGTCATCGTTAAGTTAGTTAAAAGGCTAGTATGCAGTTTCTTTTTTTAAATAATTATTTAACTATCCAAAAACCCATTTAAAGTATACATCTAATTTTTAACAAAATCCTGACTTATACCCCTTTGCACGCGCATCCGATTTGTGATTTGTTGCCGCTGTCATTCTCCATTAACGTGAGTAAGATAATTTCCACTCACTAAAAGTACTTTCCTTGCTTGATTCTTAATTAAGAAAAGACAAAATTTGTAAATTTTTGCTTTTAAAAATGTGTTGAAACAATGATGCAATGAGGTAAGAAATTGAAATTTTTTATGTAAATTTTAAAGGCTGTAAAACTGGATCATCGCCTATTTTTGAAAAGAAAAATATGAAAAGATAATTTCTCTAGAGATTTATTCTATGAATCCATTTAAGAACAAAAATCCTTAAACTTGGAACACTGCAAACCGAAGGAAAAGTCCTTCAGTTTACAAATTTGTACGCGTTGTAAGAACCTATTCCAAATGGAGGGCTAACATTTATGGTACACAAACGCTATCACTCATAAACTAACAACAGAATTAGGGAAATCACCTATATATAAAAGGCCTTACAGGCTCCCAGGATTACACAGAGAAGAAATACATAGACAGGTTAACGAAATGTTATGGGATAATATTAGCGGAACTAGCTAGAGTCCATGGAATTCCCCCCTTCTTCTTGTGCCAAAGAAAGTCTATGCTTCCGAACACAAGCGATGGCGAATCGTACTGAACTTCCGTTGTTTGAACGACGTAACAGTGGGACATGCGTACCCACTGCCCACAATAACGGACATACTAGACCAGTTAGGCATACTAAATACTATAGTATATTAGAACTCGATAGTGTTCACCAGATAATGCTCGATGAAAGGGAAAGAATAAACAGCCTTTAGCACTCCATTTGGGCATTATGAGTATAAAGAATGACATTTGGGCTGAAAACGCACCCACGATGTTTCAGCGACTGATGACCAATCTCCTGATGGGCTTGCAGGGCATAGAATGTCTTGCCTACATCGACGACATAGTCATCTACGGATACAATCAGAATATAAACTTGTAAGTCTTAAATCGTCTACTAACGCACAGTCTAAAACTCCAACAGAAAAAATGCCACTTCATAAAAATGCCACTGAGGAGGGAATCAGACCAGATCCGAAAAATTTAGATAAGTAAGTCATATTCGCGACCAGAAAAGGCAAGAGACGTAAAATTCTTTTTAGGGTTCGCCGGATACTATCGGCGGTTTATCCCTAAATTCGCCGGCATATCTAAACCACTAACTAAACTCTTAAATGGGACGGGTTTTGCGACGAATCATTTAAAATCCTCGAAACGAAGATTTACTATTCTTACTCACCATAGGCCATTACAACGGCTTATGAACTTAAAAGAACCCAGATCACGGCTGGCTAGGTGGAGAATCCTTCTTGAAGAGCACAAATACAAAATCATTTACAAACCTGGCAAACACAATGCGAAAGTGAACGCACTTAGCCGCAATAAAAATGACGACGATCAAGACAAGGTAATAATTGGAATAGGCAATGTTAGAGTGACGAGTCAGGGAAAAAAAAGCAAGCAGCCCAAAGACTTCTCATGCAGAGCTAGGAAATAGTGACCCAAAGACCAGGAAGGAGATGCACTCGTTTAAATTAAATGAAAGAAAACGCCTCTATTGATATTAGGATAATTTTCTACCCTTTATCGAAACATTCATACGAGGGTATTCTAAAAAAGCTTATAAAAATTTTAGTGAACCCGAAATCAATGAACTGAAAATCTTTCATGAAAATTCACATAATATTTGTGGTGGCTGGCTACTACCATTCTTCCAGTAATATCAGACCGTGATCGGGAGAATCTTACTATATCATTATAAGAAAACTACATTGGAATGTCTACGGGAAAATGTAAATAATGCGGGAATAATGGCTCTAATGGGTGATCATAACGCATTAAGAACGCTAAAATATAGTCTAACTGATATCTTTAAAGACCCAAGTATTACAATGACTTTATATTCCAACTCGAAGTTGCAAATTGACATCAGGGTATATCATGTACCTTGAAACGCCTAAAATCCAAATACTACTGGCCGTAAGTGTGATTCCTGTCAAAGAAATAAACTGCAAAAAAATTTGTCTATACCTGTATGAGAATAACTTCAACCAGCTCAAAGCCATTTGAGAGCGTTGCTTTGGAAATGGTGGGTTTGTTGCATAGCAGCTACGAGAATTACAAATACCTATACATATATACACTGAACACTGAAGAGCATCAGAGCATTTGTGCAGAACATCATTTGTCGTCATGGCATCCACGATTCTATCTTCAATTTTCCGGGACAAATTTCCAAGGAGGTTTGTCGGCTAATGAAAATAAATCAATAGCACGCCCTACCATCCGCAAGCGAACAAAGCCCTTGAAAGATGTTACGTCAGTTACGATCTCCTCACATGGGATACTTGGATCCCATATTCGACGTTTGTATACAACACTACTTACAGCCCGTCTGAACTACTGTACGGATTTCCTGCCAACGTTTCAACTACTTTGATAATTATGATAATTATTCAAACGAACTAAAACCGCGATCGCAATACGGTTATCAAGTGTCCCAAAGGATTTTAAAGCACAGAAGAACATATCTAAATCTTACCATGTCAGAAATACTCAAGAAAAGCAATTCAACTTAGGTGATAAAATTATGCCAGGAATCTTAAATGCGAACCGCATAATTAATTTTATTGAATAAACCCATCCTATATCCTCTATATCATCAAACCTGTAAGCAAAATAATTCCGGGAGATGATGGATACTCATATAGACTTTGTACACTGTAGAGATGATGGATATTCAGTATACTATTGATCCTAATCTCTTCTAACATAATATAAATATTTAGTATCAAAAGTGTTTACCTTAAAATTAAATAAAGCAATAAACATTGCTTAGTCTAGTGTATTAGACATTTAGTTTGTGCTTTTCTGAGTATTACCAGCCTGGGATTAATATTTAAACTTTTACCGTTTAACTTTCCTTCCTGGTTAATTACAGTAATTGCTAATTTTTTGCATAATAGAACGGGTGTCATTTATATAAATGATTCATGCTTTCCGCTCTACAAATTTTCTGAAAGTAATATATACCAAATTTCAGCCTTCTAGCTCAATTCGTTCTCGAGTTATCGTGTATAGAGACAGACGGACGGACGGACAGACGGACCTGCTTAAATCGATTTGTTTTCACATTCTGAGCACATGTACATAATTTATTCTGCTCTAGCATTATTGGTTCTATGCGTTACGTTGGATCAACACTAATATACCCTATCTATCATATAGGGTATAAAAATGTGCATTTTGCAGTATTTTAAAATTTTCCATTATACGGGGAGGAATGGTTCCTGTAAGCCGATTATGCTCATCTACGAACTCAACCTCACAACTAAAATAACAAACTCACATACCAAAGTTCAGCTTTCTACGGACGGGCGGACATGCATAAATCGACATAACTTTTGATCCTGAGTAGGGATATAGTAACTTTTATGGGCTTACGACGACTCCCTCAAGATGCTACAAACGGTAGACCAAACTTATTAAGATATTGTTATACAAAGACCTTAAAAATTGAAGAGTTACTAGAAAAAATAAAAGATGTAAGTCTAAATGAGAAAGAATCAATGATTTCCTTCGATGTAATATCACTCTTCCCAAATGTATCTATTTCTCTATTTTATGACAGAATTATATACGAGAAGTGGGGAAAACGCAGCCAGTACACGGCTATTCTAAAATTCTAATTTCTAGAATTGCTTCGATTCTGTGTGATTTTCCTATAAAGGAAAGTTATATCAACAACAAAATGGATTGCTGATGGGCAACATTTCTGTCATTTAAGGACAAGTAACACTCTAAGGTCTCCTTTCACATTCTAAAAGAATTATGTACTTGATTTTCCACTGCTTCGTTAATTTCATAGGGATTTTCCTAGTTAAATTTTTGTATTCATAACATGAATATTTAGTACAATCTCTAGTCAATAAGCCAGCGTTTAAAGTTTTAAACTCAACTAAAAATACTTTTTACTTCTTTTTTAGCTAACGAATTTTTTGTTATTGAAATTTTTAAGTTAATATTTTCAACTAGTCGAAAAAGTAAGTTTAATTTTTAGTTCACACATGAATTCAATATTTTTCATGATATTAAAAAATCTATATAAAGCGGACAAGCAATTTTTTATAAAATAAATAATGTACGTACCTGAAATCTCCTAGATATTTTTGTACATTTCCTGCATACTTGTCAAGGAATGGAGAAAACTTAGTGAGGTAATGCCATTCTTCTTTAGTAAATGATGAGTTATTACTTTGGTCGACAACTTCTGGGCGCTTGTCTAAATTCTCCACATCTTTCAATATTAGAGACTTTGCTAAATTGTGCACAATATACACGCAAGCCATTCTTATGCTATGAATTTCATTAGATAAGTTATCTAATGAAAAGTTAATAATATCATCCACGGACAGTTTGAAACCACTTAAAGAAGCCTACACGAAAAATTATTTTTGTATAATGTTATTAGCACTAATTTGTACTTACGTTGAAAATTATTGTATAATCCAACTGCTCGATGCAGGGACACAGAATTTCCAATAATGCACTATGAATTTTCGAGCTCTGCTTCTTTTCTGAAATGAGACAATTTCATGACTTTAATATCTTATGAAAAAGAAATAAAAATGTTTCGATCACCACGTTTATACGAGCAGAGAAAAACCCCTTTATGGTTTGGAGATACACCAAAATATGGGCTCATCTCATAAACGGTACAAATTGGGTTTATGCCCAGTGACCGATTTACGTACACGCATAAAGGCATACACAAATTATTGGGCATAACCTCAATTTAATTGGGCTTATACCCATTTTAGATTTTCATGTTTATACGCGATAAATATATTGGTTCCCAGCTTTTCATAGACAGCAAAGGGGTTTTTCTTTGCTCGTATAAACGCGGTGAATAAGAATTTTCACTAATTTTACTAAAGGCTTGGTTTTCATACACATAATAATACCGTGCTATCAAAAATAGTTTTGTAAAGAAAACTAAGATAAACAATAGTACAAACAAAATACGGTAAAAATTTGATTTTATATTTTGTTTTTCTTGTTACAAAAATATAGCATTCACAGTTTTATTTAACCTAAATAAGTTTAACCTAAGAGCAAATAAGTTTAGCCCAAGAGAAAATAAGTTTAACCGAAGAAAAGAAGAGTTTAATCCAACCAGAAGAGAATTTAAGCAAAGAGAAAATATATATAACTTTCACGAAATTAATTTAAACCAATAAGAAATGTATTTAAACCTTTACCAAATTTACTATATAACAAATTAAACTATTAGCAAATATATTTAACCCTCGAAGAAATTTATTTATATAAACTAAATACTCCATCACAACTTAGATATACGAGGTTTTTTCATTTCAATTCAAATAAACATACAACTTCGAAAAATTTTTAAATGGTCAGTGCAAAGGGGCTTACTTAAGTATTTCCTGTCGTTTAAATATATGTAACATATTCGAGAAACGCGAAATTACCAAAAGACTACGATTGTTAATATTTATATAGGGTATTTGATAGTAGGGCCGGAATTTACTTCTTAAGCGAATGCCTTTCTATCCCGTCTTGTTGGAACATTTCACGATTTGGCAAATTTTTTGCAAATAACCCGATCGCTTTGCTACAATTTTTACTTGTCTCCATATTGCCTGTCTTTAACTGAAAGAACCTATTTAACTGGTAGCATATTTAATGTTTATTCAGTTTGCGGAAAGTAATTCATTTTACTATCATTTATACTTGTAAAATCATTAAGTATGCGCATGCTTCTGTGCATTACGACACGATTATAACAGAATAAGAAGAAGTGATGGTTACAATATTAACGTAATACCCTCGCGGGTTTGATTATCGTAGTCCTGTGGGATAGATTTGAGCAGCATTTTGAAGGCAAATTTGAACAAAGTTCAAAGTGTCCAATAAATTGGCCATAAAAATATTTATTGAAACCATTTAATAAATGTTCACCCTGTACGGAAATAACTTGTTTTTAAAGAGAATATCCAATACGATTTCTTATATCAATAGTCCCTTGAAAATTCCTGAAGGCTTTGCTTACAGTGACATCTACCACGGAACTGAGAATTACAGATTTTTTGGGTGCGCTCACTATTTAATTCTATACACAATGCTAAAACTATTCTATATATATCCCTTCGTTCACCAAGTACTTCCATCTTGTGCTCAGGACATGAAGTACAAAATGTTACTTTTCTGGTATGGGCTATGAACTGAGAATTAGAAATTAAATGAGATCTAACTCGTAACTGCTTTGTGATGTTGTTGAAATTAAAGAAAATTCGTTGTCTGCGCTTTTTGAATGCCTGTGGCAGGCAAGTCAATCGCCGCACTAACTAACGATGATCAAATTGAGTTGCTGTGATTGAAACGCCAAAATTTCTTTATTTCACCGAGAACATTTAATTTCTAAAATTTTCCCAAAAACATATTAAAATTAATAAAATTTGAGGAGCCATGAACCAATTTTCACAAAAATATGGAAAATAATAATTGGTGGAAATAATAATTATGCACAAGTAGTGTTAAATAAAACTCATACTCGAAATTCTTACAATTTAACAATACTTTCAATAATTGTTGTGCATTGTATAAAAATATTGTATAAATTATATATAAACTTTTTCTATATATCTAGAACAATTCTTTTGCAAATGCAATGACGTTGTATAGGGTTCAGAGCACGTGTATTTGGAAATTTTTTGTGATGAATGAATCAAGTTTGAGGAATTATTATGTTCATGCTAAATACGTTTTTAGGAAATGAAACTTATTTGTATTTTATTTTCTAAATAAAAACTCCCTTAATGTGATAAATTTGATTGTACTTCCAGAAATCATGTAATTGTTTAGCACGATGAAATAGATACGATGAAATAAATACCATTTGGGCGAATTAAAAAACATGTAAAAATAGCTGAATTTTTCGATAAGAAATGTTTCAATTTAAACCCCCTAGGAGGTCTGAACTTGATAAAACGCATTGATAGTAGAAATTAGGTAATTTAAATTCGCTCGAAAACTGCTATTTAAGGCCTGCAATCAAAACTGATATTCATTCATTTTGCTACTTTCAACCATGCATCTTTTAACACTTTTTATAACAGTTTGTGTGAGCTGGGTTGAAGCTGATGATATAGGTTTACTTTAAAATATTTTCGCAAATTTATTATATTGATAAATTCTCTAGTTTTCCCCCCGCAGGAAGTCGAAGGAAAAGTCGTTGGAGGAGTCAACGCTAAACCGGGTGCAGCTCCTTACCAAGTTTCATTACAAAGCGAAAATGGAGGACATTTCTGTGGAGGTGCAATTATTCATAAGAAATGGATTGCAACTGCAGCCCATTGCGTACATAAGTATAAAGAACTTTTCACTTTTTTTTCTGATGAAATTACAATATTAGTTTTAGTCGGAAGCCAGAAGAGTTGAAAATTTTGACAGGAACTCATGATTTAAGAAAAGGAGGCATTGTGTACTATCCCGATAAGATAATTGTTCATAGCCAGTGAGATCAAAATGTTAAATTAAAAAGATGACAATTTTTAATCTTTTTAACTTTAAATAGATATAATTCACCAGCTTATCACAATGACATTGCCTTACTTCGTGTAAACTCCTCTGTGGAATTCGATAACTTTACAAAGGCGATTACTTATTCATATAAAGAGCCTTCAAGCGGTGCGTTACTTACTTTGACGGGCTGGGGCCGACTTGCAGTAATTTTTGTTCAATTACATACAGTATTGTGAATTTTAATCAAACTGTAAAAATATTCAGGAAGGAGGCAAGCTTCCGGAATTACTACAAACTATTGATTTAAAGTATTTACCATATGAAGAATGTAGAAGTAAACATAACGACAATCCCAGTGTGGATATTGGACACATATGCACTTATAATAAAAAGGGAGAGGGGGCATGTAGAGTAAGAAAAGTTATCAATCTCGAGGTTTTTACTTATGAGAAATTAAATTTTTAGGGCGATTCAGGTGGTCCCCTAGCACATAAAGGAGAACTAGTTGGCTTAGTTAATTGGGGTAGACCATGCGCTGTAGGATATCCAGATGCACATGCTAAGATATCATATTACCACGATTTCATTAGAACGAGTATAAATTTAAATTAACCATTATGTACAAGTTCGAAATATATATATATTATAAATGATTTCTCTTTAATTGTATACTCAGTTTTCCATTTAAGCACATCCTAACTTGTGTAACATGTACATAACAATGGCTCCTTGATTTCATATGTTGCATTAAATACTAGCCAAAACTTGTGATAGGAGTGCTATAGCATTTTAGTTAACAAGGATAAATGGGAACCATCAGTATTTAAAAAAAACTTCAATATCGTAGGTGGTATATGAGTATTCTGTCTCTATGGGCAATTCATAATTGTACCATCTCAAATATTATGAAAATATTTTACTGGGACGATGGAGTAATGCTTGTATATCCTAACCTAAAAACATCATTCCAAGATAAAAAGGAAATTTTTAAGTTTTCTTCAAAATATAGTTCAACGTTTTTACAATTATCTGTCAATACCACGTATACATGCAGAGTTGAACCTGGGTTGAACTAGAGTTGAACTTCATGCAAACGCAGGTTGAGTTGAAATCTTATAAACTGTAATTTCGACCTTACTTAAATTTAATTTCTACTCGATCTCTTAACCTTCTGTTCACAAAAACGCGGGTTGAAATTTCAACGCGATCCTTCATGATGTACAGTCAGGGAGATGACAGATGAAGCAGCAATTTAACGCAGAGTATGTTATTAGTTTTTGGAGTACCAAACAAAAATTCTAGATTTAGGTATTTGAAGCATTAAGTAAATTGAAAGCTTACAGTGTTAGCTGGTTATTCTTCAAGAATTATTTTAAATTGATATGCTAAGTATAATACCAAATCTGAGTTAGTGAGTAAGAAATGAAAGCAAGTATCGTAAATATAAAAATTACTGATACTCATTGTATGCCATTTTTGCTTTGTCTCATATCTTGATTAAAGCATTGCATTGATCTTGATTAAAGCATTGCATTGTGTTATTATTTATTCAAGATAAGAACCTGACTGTAGATTTTTATATTTGAAATTGAACACCCAATTTCCCAGTCTTAAGGAGATTTCTTATTCGTCAAAAATTCGAATTTTTACATTTGGCTTATTTTTATTTCTACATGTTTGTAGAATATCCCCACAAGAGGATTTTTTGAAATTTTCGGTTTTAGTGGGACTACGAGCAGTTAGTTAGTTCGTACAGGCCCCTTTCTAAATGCCTGAGGCCATATAAATGTTTCGAGCGTTCGTCACAAATTGAAATCGAAAGATATCATGCTTCCACTTTCTATATGCCCGTAGCATAGCAAAGTAACCGTAAATGTAAAGTTAATTTCTGTCATACATGAAAGATACATAATTATACTTCTTCCAACTTTAAATGTGTCTCTCTTGAAGTCGGTTTTTCTTTTGAAATAAAGCCATTTTTAAAAAGTTCATTCAATTGACTTCGTCCTAGTCTATTTCCTTAAGGTCATTCATACAGGTAACGAAAATGGGTTAACCCATCGAGCGCATCGAGCCGTTTTCACTCTTTCGCTCCTTAGACACGATTGAGCAGGAAAGTGAAATTCCGTGAATTATTCTTCAGCAGAACAATACGATTGTGGCACAAACTGCCATCTTCTGTTTTCCCCCAAGACACTATAGGCTACATCTGTTCAAGTAGAATGTGCACCGACGCCTTCACGCAGCGTCCTAAGTCAATTTCTCCCCTTCCTACACGTCTGCAGTAAAATAGTTTTACAAATACACTTATTCACAAAATTGAACGTACACCGTTATTAAAAACAAACTTGTTTAAAAATAACATACGCGTTATTAACGTATTAATTTTATCTCACGTTAATTTTTGTTATATTAAGTTTGACTTATTGAATATAAAAAATTTGCTACAAAACCCTCAATTGCGTATGTTGTTTTTAAAAAAGTTCGTTTTGAATAAAAGTATACGCTCAATTTTCTAAGTGTATACGCAAAAACTTATCTTTTTAGAACACAGTTTTCTCAACACAAAATTGCAAAAACTCAGTCATTTTTCAAACTGGCGAATGTAAAATCTCCCTTAAAAGTTAAATAATTTGAACATATTCTTCTATTTTTCTTTTCTTCAACAAACACTTTTATACTTTACTTAAACTATCGCCTGAAAACGTTTGAAGTAATTCAATTTTTAACTACGAATAACAATGTTAGTGAAACATATTCGTTTGCTTTTTCCTATTGCGAAGCTCTCGACGAGGGGGCAAAACTTTTAGAAGGTAGAGAAATGTCGTGAAACTAAAATCTAAGCTTAATCTAATGAAGGAAATTAGTTAAGCTTTCAAGTGACGTTCAGATTTTGAGATAAAGAAGGTGTGTGTTGCGACACAGTCGGAGCTTAACCCCAGCGGTGAAATAAATAAGTAATTGACTTCCGTCACTTTACGCCGCTATGAGTGAACCAAGACGATTTAATGTTTCCGGCAGAAGATCCGGAAATGGCTCTTACGAAGCGAACCAGCAATTCTTCTGAAAGAAAACAATGTGATAAGAGATTTTCGGGAGATTGCTGGCTTCGAGAGAGAAATGTGCAAGAAGTTCTTGAAAAAGTCATTACAATTGTCTCAACCACAAGTACCCAGACATATCACGGGCCCTGCGCAGGATTTAAACCTACGCCAACAGAGGAGAAAATCTGACCTACAAATTGTCTGAAAGTAATATATACCAAATTTCAGCCTTCTAGTTCAATTCGTTCTCGAGTTATCGTGTATACAGACGGACGGACGGACAGATGGACATGCTTAAATCGATTTGCTTTCACATTCTTAGCATATGTATATAATTCATTCTGCTCTAGCATTATTGGTTCTATGCGTTACAAACGTTGGATCAAAACTAATATACCCTATGTATTATATAGGGTATAATTAGGGAACTAGGATGACAAGTTGACGTTGTCCCATTTGATTATCATCTTATAAGATTCTTACAACACTGAGGTCAACAACGCAATGGTTGAATTTTTTTAATTCAAAGCCCTAGAATTTTTTAAAGCTGAGATAGAAAAGTGGATACACAAATGGGAGAAGCTCATAGAAAATGATGATGACTCCATAGTCGATAAGTGCCGCTTTTAAAAAATGCAATTCATATTTTAACATAAAAAACGACATTAGTTATAGGTACCTCTAATATAAGATGGTAGACATAAATTATGAAATTTTATTATAAGTAGAAAAAAATACCACTTAATACAAGATCTCTTTTTTAACGAAATAATTTGCGTTTTGATCGCAACAAGTTAATGCGATTATCATCAATACAACAACTGCCTCAATAATTCCAAAAGGAAATTATTACGCATTTTATAAAGAAAATTCTCTAATTCAAAACCCTAATCGGTGGACATAAGCATTTATAAAATTAGAACGCAAACATTCATAAATTTTCAAATTACACTGATCGAAACAAAACAAATCTTTATTCTACCAAAATGAGGTTCTTAGTGGACTGCTTGTGTAAATGTAATGAAATTCTTGCCGACAGTTACTCGGAGAGTATTAGCCTTTTAAAGATAATACTTGCTACTTGTTCCGTTAATGTAATACAACTCTACCGTGAATGGTCAAAAGCTGTAAGTGCTAAAGATGCAAATCGAGAAAATCGCGACGAAATAATGTTTTTAATGCATTTAAATTATAATAAATGTTCACATCCGAATCTCTGAACTGAAAAATCTACTTAAACTCACACTGATATTTTATGTAATAACCCGGTCGGACATTTCTGAAAGTTATGAAAATTTCATCGACTCTTTCCAAACGTCGAAAAAAAAGTTAAATAAAAGTTCAACCGAGAAAAAGTAAAAAACACGAAATTCATTAAAAAATTAACATTTGAAAAAAAAACAAAAAAGTGAAGAATTAAAAAACTGAAGAAGTGAAAAAGTGAAAAATTTTACTCCTTAAAAAGCTGTAGTTTGAATAAAGGTAAATTTTAATTGTCAACTTTTTTATTAAAAATCATATGTTTTTATATTATTCCACTTTTTAATTAAAAAAAAAAACAAAAGATGTTAAGTATATTATTCTTAAGCATCTCATTAAAAAGAATATTTTTGTAGTCTTTTAGTAACCGCTTATTCAATCCTTTACATCTTGTAGCAATAGAAAACTTTTAGTAAGATTATTTATCTCAAATAAAATAAAATTTATAAAGAGGTAATAACTCTCTTAATCTTAGAAAAGATACAGGCTCTGAAAGTAGAGAGCAGAAATTTGTTTTTACACTTTGTAAATTTCAATTAATTTAACCTGTGATTATTACTACCTGGAATCTTTCTAGAGCATTGGCACATATGAAAATAAGAAATTTATCTTTAAACATTTCGTTTACCTGCGATCGAAATTTCGAAGGAAAGTGACTGCAGTTGTAAATATATTAATCACGTATAAGGGATTATCTTGTTGTTTTATTGCTTGGTAATTACATATTTTGAAAGGCCTTAAATAATGCCGTATTCATTAAGTTTCTAACTTTTCTTGCTAATTTTATTACTACAACCTTTATTATTTTATTTGCAGAAGCGCTAGAAAAGGACGGATCCACGGAAAAAGACTACGTAAAAGAGATTAGAACATGTTTCAAAAATCATAAGAATAGGTATTTTAAAATTTTATGCATAGAAAAAAGACTAAGAAAGGATAATTACATAAAAAGTACACCTATTTTTATTAATGTATTTAAAAAAATAAGTGTAATAGATTGATAATTGCAATATTACTGAACTGAAATAAAAATAGTATAAATAATATCAAAGAAAATCTTAATTGTTTTTTTTTTTCATTTCTCCTCTTTTGATTATGTTATAAACCAATTTGGAATTTTTATTATTGTTTCGATTAACCGAATTCCTAAATCCTTTTTTAATTAACGAAGTAATTCATATTAGAAAACAGTTCCTTATTTGTTCAACTTTACTGGACGTCAAAAAGGATTCGTAACTCTTCGATAATAACACAAATTTTTCATTAAAAATTGCCACTTTATTAACACATTTATTTTATAATTTATTAAATTCAGAAGTGTTACTTAATTGACACTTTTTACATAAAAAATTGGTGTTATTATTGAAAAATCATAAAATCTTTTTCACATTCAACAAAGTTTAAAATTAAAACACTACTTCTGATATGAAGTACTTCCTTCTTCATTACAATGTAAGCTAATGCTTTGTACATATGTGGTAAAGGAAAAAAAAAACCACCAAGCTTACAAAGTAATGGGGAAGGATAAATAAAGTAAGGCGCTTGGAAATTCAACTCAGCCACTTTATTCTGCATTACACCGTAAGCGAGAAATGGAGCTACTTACCTCCAATGACATTTGTGTAGAAAAGTAATCTAGATTGATAAAGCAAAATGGAAGCCCTTCCAGCTAGAAAGTAATGCGGAAAGAGTCGATGAAGTAATACCGCCATTACCAATTGGGAAACGATGATTTCATCGCCAAAAATGAATACAATGCAATTTCCCCCTACGAGCACTTAGAGCTTTTAACCATTGCATGGCAAAATTGTATTTATTATTAATTTAAAAAAGAAAAAAGCGAAATATATAAAAACGAAGATTAGTATTATATCGCCTATCAACCTAGCATTGTTCACACGAGGTGACTAACAAGATGATCACACATGAGAATTTAGTTTGTGTTCAAATTTCGCGTGATGGTAATATACCCTTGTTGTACTAACAAGTTCCCTGCCGGACTTTAACACTAGAATTACGGCGACGACAATTATGTCGCTTTCTGAATTTCAAAACACTGTGCAAATTATATTTTTGAGTAGATGTCTTTGAAATTTTATGTTTTCATATAATATAATAAAATAACAGGTCCTATAATTTCAAATAAATATTTGAATCATTTCAAAAGCTATAATTATAATACCCTAGAAGTACGCCGGCGACAATTTTGTCTAATAATACTTATTTTCTCAATCATTTCAATAATAAAATGATTAGATTTTACTTTAAAACTGCTCTTTATTTATTAGCTAAAAACCAATAATAAATGATAACTATAACCGTTTTTATCCAATCTGAGAAAGAATTACTTGACTGAGTGAGTGAAGTTCTCGGAAGCTAGAACTGCAGTGCTAACACCGGCTCGGGGATAGATTCGCACGCAATAGAATAATATTGTCCACGTTTGTTTATAGCCGTCAATTGCGTGTCTTTGGGTTCGTTACGTGCAGTTGATATTTGAGACTACGGTTTCTTAAGTTGTATTATTGTATAATGTCAGTTATTAGTAAAAACGTTCTTCAAAGATTGAGCAAATTAAAAAATACTAGTGAAAATGATTTGGAAGTAAGTGAGTGTGACAGTAAAAGTGAATCTTCAGATGATGAAAAATGGTGTCCTCTATTATCATCGGAATCATCTGGTGACGAAATTTCTTTTGATGATAGTGAAAATATCGAAGAAATTTTTGCAAACGACAAATGTGAGGGCTCAGACTTTATATTGCAGTTATCCGAGGAATTGAGTAAATCCTATGGCATAAGATCGGTTAACTGTCATGATGATCAAGTTGACGGTTCCGAAATATTATCGATTCGTAAAAATTGTCAAGTTAGTGTTATTAACTGTATAAAGACTATTCAACTGTTGGAAGATCGAGAGCAGCATTAAAAAAAGCTGGTAGTTTACTAGAAATTTACGAATGTTATAGATTTTAGGATAAAAAATGTTAAAATAAATGGAAGGAAAATTCAAAATTTGCATCTTCGCAGAGCGACCATGCGGCTAGAGAGTAATGTGACTGCCTCACAAATACGGAATTTTGTGTTCAATTCTCGTACCACGTGGCACTTTTTTCTTTTTTTTATCTCCTTCACTTACAATCAATGAAATTTAAAATTTAAGCAAATTTTAAAATTCACGCTATTAAAAAAACAGAAAAAGTACTTACCACAATTAGAAACTAAATTATAGAAACATTTGAAAAGAACTAGATTAACTTCTCTGGAAAATAGATTTTCCCATTCATCTATAATATTGGACAGCATTTCTGTTGAGCTTTTCGTTTTTTCTTCTCTTATAAATTTCATCAGAGCTGCGAAAAGTTTGTAAACGGCTGAAATAAACATAGCAACCTATAAAGAGTTATTTTTAATTTAATTGCTATTAATACTAATTAATGAAATAACCTTTGTGTTTTGAAATTGTTCAACACTTTTAGAAACACTTAAGGTCCATGAACTCAAACCAATTCTTATAGTGTCCCAGTGCTTAATGTTTAATTCAGTAGGAAATTTGACAAGAACTTCTGTCAACAAGTTGATAAACTCAACTACGGTAGCAACCTTGCTAAATTCCACTGCATGTATTTCTCTAAAAATTAGAATGTTTTCAATATAAAATAATGTAAAAGCACAATTAAGACTTACTGATTGTACAAAAGGAATTCGTTAAGTGTTTGTTGCCTCACTGCAACTTCTGTGATTAAATCTAAGCAGTATGATATTATCTTCTTGTCTGAAATTTCGTTATAATTTCCACTGAAGTGATTTAACACGTACAGCCTTAAAGATGTTTCCTTAACAAGTAAGTCAATATTATCCATTAAAATATCATAATTAATTGGAAGAGTTTTCGGCTCCAATTTTGGTAGCATCACCTGCAGACAGATAATTTAATTACTACAGTTTCTTGTATTTTTCAACAAATTATAAATTAACACCTTTAAATGGAATAATTTCATATATTAAAGGTCGTCGGCGGCTTAATAAATAAGCCATGAAGTCCCGAATTCCTATTCAAAATTTTAATAAAAAAGACTTTTAGTGAAACATTTAATGTGCTAAAGGGTGAACTTGGTTTGCGAACGGGTGATTTTCATTTGTAAGTAGTGCTGTGGCAAGTTCCATAAAATCAATGTGGCATTCAACGTGTTAACCTGAAAATAATGCCGGGTTTGCAGTCATTAGCAAAAACCGTGACTTTTGTTTAAGTGTCAATAATTTATAAAATTAACATCCCGATTCTGACCAGCCACAAGACGAAATAGTCACAAATTTTGATTGGAGAAAATTTTTGTGACTTTTCGCATTCTGGAACTCCATCACAATTTTGACAGTTCACAAAGAGGTCATTACTTGAGATTCAATAGTCGGCCATAACGGTGAAATTGATAGCAAAATAGCAATGATTTTATTGTACCTGTTGGGACAAGAGGATATAAGGTTACATTTTATCGTTTTTCGCACTTAAACTTTTCAAAAATACAAATATTTATTAAACAGGTTATCTAGGAGACGTCCGCTTCAAATATTGCGCAATAAATCTAACCCATTGGGTCTGTATGAAAACACGTTTATAAAGTTTTTCAGCCTTCCGAAAAGAGTGTGCAAGGACATATGACTGTCAACAATCCAATATTCTGTTTGAGTTACGAATACTCAACGAGTATTCAGTATATATTTAACTTTTCAACCTGATGAGGAGAGTTGTTGTGATAGATCTTGTGACTATAATGCCAGAATATAAAATTTACAAATAATTATAAGAAGTAACACAAAAATGTAGTCACAAATCATTGTGACCTGTGACCTGTCACAACGACAGAATCAGGGTGCAAATATTTTTTTTAAATTTTTGTTATTTAAGTTTCACCCGCTCTGTTCTTAAATTTCATTAGTGAAAGTTATATGCACACTTGTTTTTCCCCCGATATGTACATGAACTTAAGAAATAAAGATATAAATATTTATATATTTAGCAGTTTAATTCGATTTGAGCAAAATATTTTGTTTATGCTTTTATCAATGTTAGAATGTGTCTTATTTAGAAGTTTAATATTTATATTCAAATATTTGTTACTTACATTTGTTATGTTAGTAAACGATAACAAATTTTTTCTTTCTAGTACAAAATTAGTACAGTCTTCATAAAGCAGAATTGATCCATTCTCGTTTTTACTGAATTTATGCGTTGAAAGCAGAAAATTTATAGTTCTGGCCCATGAAATGTCACTTTCACTGATATTTGAGAAAATTCTATTCTTAATTAGAACAGTAAAACATTCAGCAGAGTATTTGAGAATTAAATTAATGTTTTCTACTAAACTTAGTACTATGGATTCAAGATCTTCACTAATCTGAAAGAGAGATGACAGTTAATTTTATTGCATTTCTTAATATTAAAAAAGCTATACCACCATCGAATTTAACAATAAAGATTCGCCAATAGAAGCAACATTAATGGACATAAGAATGTGATCGCAAATTTCATCAGACCATGTTTTAAGTAAGTTTTCGGGCGGATCAAAATAGTCTTCAGTAAATTCTGCAACTTCTTCTAGACCAGTCTCTAATAGCTCCATATGTTTTTCACTTTTAACATTGCATGTAAGTTTGAACAATATGGAAAAGTTCAAAAATTGTTTTCTAAAGAAATTCCGCACGACCAGCGGAGGAATTTCTCGAATTATATCATTCAAACGATCGATTGTTATTTTACCATTAAGTAATTCGAAGTAACAACATAAGTTCTTAATATCCGCAAAACTGCGTAAGTGTTCAGGAGTGTTTAATATTTTATCAATTATTGAATCGATTTTTTTACAGAGTTGTTCGTCTGAATTGATGTTCTCTGTCGAGCAAAATATCAATTTGGCGGTCATGTCTGCAATGTTACTGATTTCAGATGAAGAAATTTTATCGCTTTGCACTATTCTTGAGTTGATGATCTCACTGCATTTTGTCATCAATTCGTCGTCAAATTCAATATCATTACTTGATAATGCGTCTTGCCAACAAGTTGTTATCTCCCAAAGGGTATCCTCTGACAAATGATCATTTTCAGTCATATTTATACTAAATCTAAAAAGTTTCATGAACACTTCACGCTGAAGTTGTTTTGTAGAATTATTAGAACATATAACAGGCATTATTTGAGCAATAAAACTGCCACAAGTGTCAAGCATTTCTTTCATGCTTTCATTAATTAGTGGCTCTGACATTATGCGAGTAATTCCTTCAACTGTCTCTGCATTTATCAAAATCTCTCCTGAATCTATTTGGAAGAAACACTTATGCAACAGGTTGAATTTTTCTTTTGAATGTTCCTTAATAACATCTGATGCAATATTTAATATCAATTCAGATACATGCTTTTGAGCAAGTATATCTCTAGTTTCTGGTTCCACACAAAGAGGATATGATAGAAGACGTTGTAGCACCCACTGCTGAACGTTGCTGCTATCAATCTGTTGAAATTGATATCACAATTGTAATCAGTAAAATTAGAAATAAGAAAACTGAAGTAACTATGCATATTGAACTTCTTTTATACATACCTTGAGTAATTTGTTTAAGTATGCGTTTCTTTCGGTTTTCTCGAGAAGCATCAATATTTCGAAAATAATATCAACTATAGCTTCCGAAGGTGGGGTGCATTTAATCAAGAATTCAGAAAGTGTGTCAACTGTTAAATGTAGACTGTTTTCTTTTGTCATTCTCGAATAAAAATCTACATCACCAAACATATCTGACAATATCTTTAATTGTAATAAATACTTTGTTGTTTTTTCTTTATAAGTTTTTTCTATTAATAACCGTGCGAGTTCTATAACAATTTCTTTTAAGTCTTTTTGCAAAGGCAATGAAATATTTTTGGCTTTAGGCACACTGTTTGTTTCCTTTCCTTCATCAAAAAATTTGACCTTATTATCATAAGGAAAGGGTGAGGCATTATAAAGATTTTGAATAAACTCAACAAATTCGTGTACATATTTTTCGATATCTTCCTCGAGTTCTCGACTTTCTACAATCAGTTTCAGTATTTCTGACCAAAAGAATCTTAAGAGATCTTTATACAACTCACAAAAGTTTGAGTTTTGTGACCAATAAACAATTAAAGATGATATGTGCAAATAAACATATCTTGTAGTTACATTTTCATTCATAATATTCCATTTAAGGACATCTATAATGTAATCGTTAACTAATGTTTTGTAAAACTTAAATTTCGTGTCATTGGTAATCTCAGAAGCTTGTGTTTGTACAACATAGCGTATACATTCATAAAATGCAGATACTGAGGCAGATGCTTCTGCTTTGGTCATAGTACTTTTGAGATTTGAGGTAAGGGAATGCTTGATGTTGTTGAAAAGGTCGATGTAAAATTCATTAACTGGAAAATTTGGTATTGTTTCGTTGGAAAATTTCGAAATAAAGGGAAGTAAGTTTGGATAAACAGCTGCAGCACATGGACTTAACCCGTTCTTTATTATAGAGGATAATTTAGGCAAAACCACTTTCTTGAAATTAACGTGGACATGCCTGAAAATTAATACGAATTTATAAAAATCTACTTACTAATTCGAATTATTTACCAATCAACGAATACTGTCTGGATAAGTATTATACATCCCCATACATTCGGTAGAGTCAGAGGGTCATTATCATCCATATTAAGGAAAGCTGTTTGTATAATCAACTCTTTATTGGTTTCCACTATACCAGCAGCGTGTTGCAGGAAGGCGTACAATGCTTCAAACCAAGCAGATCTAAAAAATAAAAACAGTAAGCTCGTTAAAAGCACACAAGTCTAAGCGGCTTCCTATTAAAAACAAAATAAGCAAACATGCATATTTCTATTTATGTGCTAGAATCTAGAACTTTAAAAATAATAAATTTATCGTAATATCTTTATTTCATAGTTTCTTTTTGTAGATGAGCATGGAACAAGGAGGACAAATAGGTGTGAAGGAGGTGCACATACTGGTTTGCTTTTTTAAATTCATTTTTCTGTACTGGTTCTCTGTTAACTATTTGAAAAACAAAATGAAAGTTAACGAACAAAGTGCAATATGGTAGTATTCTGTTCTCTTTGGAATCAAACAAGTACAGAAAGGAAGATGTGAAAATAAAATTGCATAAAAGTCAGCCGCTGTTGCTGATTTGGGCGCAAATACTTAGTTAACGGGCGGAGGCAGGCCCATGTAGTTTTTGGATTTTTTATAGCTTGGGATATCAAAGAAAGTGTAGCGTCAAAAATCTTTGATACCTAGGTCATGCGTAGAGTGGACCGGAGTTCCTAAAGGCTATTTTAGAAGATAGATTATGCCAAGCGATAGTAAAACATCGTCTTGGGGAAAGCCGATGAAAACACAACACAGCCTCGATCTGGGATTCCAAGTGTCCAAAGCAAAGACCCGCATCGTAAATCAATCCTGGAGCAAGTTCCAGGTAAGTTAGGTAATCCTGCCTCGGCTGTACATCTTAAACATACCCTAGGCTTTATCATACAGATATTGAATACCGATAAAAATTACGATTTCGGTTTTCAGAAATTTGTCGGTTTCGGTTCCTTCGAAATCGGGTTTTCAGGTTTCAAGTAGCTGTCTAAGGTTTAGAATTTAACTATATCATTTTTTACAACATCCAGATTCTTTGGTTTGAATTTCAGCTTAACTTTTAATCAAATAAATTCAGCGATCGACCCAACTATTACTTCTTTCCAAATTCACAAAAGTTCAGGGATCGTTTAACAAAAAATGGCTTAAAAACTAATTTGATAAATCTTGCTTCAAAAACCGTTATAATGCCGGTTTTAGTACCCATTTCAAAGACTCATTTATTGTAACTGAAATAAAAAAAACCTTTAGAATATGTTTTTTTGATACCAGTTTCAATCCCTGGTTTATAATTTACTTCTCCATAATTTTAAGATAAGGCTCAGATATTTAACTTTACTGCAACCTATGGTTTACCACTAACAGTATTGTAATTTATTGATATTTATACCATTCTTGTAGCTTGCTTTTGTATGCGATTTTGTAAATTGGTCGTGATCAAGTTGACTCGGAATCTAATAATCTATCAAAGTATCTTAGGCCGCCACATAATTCGTACGGTGGTCGGTTCGTCAGGGAACAGAAAAGAAAACCATGGTTTATTT
Source organism: Dasypogon diadema (assembly GCA_006980735.1). Classification (NCBI taxonomy): domain Eukaryota; kingdom Metazoa; phylum Arthropoda; class Insecta; order Diptera; family Asilidae; genus Dasypogon; species Dasypogon diadema. Next base: position 16,773 of record QYTT01088437.1, on the reverse strand, counting down.
TTGGAAATCCCTTCTTCTCAGTGTTATGACGTTTTTTATAGACTCACTTGCGATGAGTTATCTAGCCCAATAGATCATGACCGAACGTTTAGGGAGATAAATGGATTTATGGCTGCTACCTTTTAATCTTTGAAATTCAAGTTGTTCTTTCTCCCTAGGTTGTATAGATTCATTCGTAAATAAGTGGATAAGTCGTTAGTTTATTTTTACTATGATATAGTACGGCGTTTATGATATGAATCAACCTCTTATTCCCGTTTTGTTTTGGTAATACATCTAGCGCCCTAAGGGCTTACGTAGGGTTGTATCGAGTTTTCTTATGCATTCGTGAAATAGTTCAGTAGACACTGCCCCATCGCAGATAAATTTCATGTAGAGTAGATAATATAGTTTCCTATTACCTAAGAATTATGTTCCTGTACTTTAAATACAAATCAAGCATCAAAAGCTAGAGGCTGTACAATATCGAATTATTTTCTTTTTGAAGTTAGTTATATTCCGGAACGATTGTATCATCCTGCAGCCAATTCACTTTGTGTCAATAAAAACGTTTAGATATGTGGACAGAGCAAGTGTGAGCGACTTTCTATATCTTCCGTCGCCCCCTCTCTTGGTGGGATAGCCAACCTCGATGAGCAGGGCCTTCCTGAGGGTCCTGAGCGGCCTCCTCTCTTTCTCGCTTACAGGTATATAGGGCATCCAGACAAAGAAGTGGCCCCAGGATGCATGGGCGGATGGGGCACTGGCCACGGGGAAGTCGCCCCCACCAGGTTTCCCCCAAAAGACCGAGCGTGAACCCTTACTACCGGGTTCCTCTCAAACCCCCTTCTTTTATTTTAACTTTTTTTTATTCTTCCTCTTTCCTTTGATTTCCTCTTCCTTTGTCCTTTTTTGAAACTGGCATGATATGTTTTATGACGAAGGAAATTCGCTAATGTTGATTCGAACGTGCATTTGGCAGAAGTTATGGTAACACCATAATCCCGAAAGCGCTGAAAAAGTTGTCTTTAGTGGTCTTTGTGTTGCTCTACGTCGTTAGAGGCTATGAGGAAGTCATCTATGTAAGGAAAGCAGAAGTTTAAACCTGTAGTGACTTCGTGGACGAACCGCTGAAACGTCTGTGTGGTATTGCACAAACCAAACGTCATTGCTGGAAATTCAAAAAGTCCAAACGGTGTCGTAATGACTGTCTTCAGTATATCATTAGGCTCCACTGAAAGTTGGTGGTACGCATGGGTAAGTTCAATAGTGCTGAAGACTTTTTTACCTTGGAGCTGATGAGTAAAGTCCTGTATGTGGGAATAGAGTAGCCATCAGGCATTATGACCGCATTCAGTCTTCTATAGTTCCCACATGGTCGCCAGTCATCGTTGCTTTTCCTAACCATGTGGAGAGCGCTGGACCAACTGCTTTTGAATGGGCGACAGATACCTTGGTCTATCATGTACTGAAACTCTTGCTTTGCTATTTTCAGCTGCTCTGGTGTAAGACGTCTAGGTTTGGAATACTGAGGGGGACCTTTCGTTTGGATGTGGTGGATCACATTATGTTTGATCTGTGTTAGTAACCTAGGCTTTGTGATGTCTTAAAATTCCTTAAGCAAGGGATACTGACCGGATGATGGATTAATAGCACTTATTAGCGTTGCGCTAACTGATGATGCAGCTGAGCGAGTTGATTGCAGCATTGTTGTATTGTCCATTAGCCAATTGTGCTTAACATCGATTAATAGATTGTGGTGGGCCAGGAAGCCTGAACCATTTACAGGCTCGGTCACTCGAGCGATAAAAAAGACCAATAAAAGTTCCTACGTAAGCCCAAATTTATTCGTAGAAGCCGCTGACCATAGGTTGATATTTCGGTCCCATTGGCTGCATAGACTACTCGTGATGTAAGTTTCCTGCTTTCTTCGTCCCGTGTGGATGGAACAACTGAGACTTCAGCACCAGTGTTTTTGACTTTTCTAGGCGACTAATGTTGGCTGCGGACTGGCTAGTCGTCGATTGCGGTCCGCAGTCTAGTTTTCTTGATAGCTACAAGGTCTGTGGCCTTTGGAAGCACTGCCAAACCTCCTGTGATACCAACAGAGGTTATGAGGACTATTTGATCGACCTTTGGACCTAAGTCGACTGGATCTGGAACTATACCGTCGTGATGAACTCATATCTCTTGATTGGTTTCGTCTGTATATTCTCAGCTGCTTGATTTCTACCTGTAAAGCTGCTGATTACGCTCTTCAAGGCATGATGTAGCTTTTGATGTATAAGTTGCTGATATTTCAGAGGTTGAAAAAACCTCGGAAATCTTGTCTTCCATCTCCGCCAAATTGCTAATGCCTTGGTTAGAATTGCTAGCTAAGACTGCTTGGATCTGCTGAGGAAGTTGTTGCATCCAGAAGGCCTTCAGAATATCGTCAGAAATGCTACCTGCAGCGAGCTCCGTCATATGGTTAAGCAACTGAGCAGGTCTTCTTCCATCTAGTGTGATGCCTGATCCTGAAATGCCTGTAGAAGTCGTTTCTTCAGGGTTGCATACTTGTTGTCTTCAACTGGACTGGTGATAACGTCTCGTACTTCCGACAGTATTTCTGCGTCCAGGTTGCCTACCAGTGTAAAAGACTTGGTAGTATCTTTTGTGATGCCGCTGGTGTGAAATTTTGCCTCTAGCTGTTGGAACCATAGGTCCGGGCTTCTTTCCGGTACACGTACCGCTACTCCGGCAATGCAAAGTTTCGGCTTAACCCTCCGTAGTCGCCACCGCTACTGACTAACATGGCACCTTACAACCGGTAGGGGGTTACCTTGCTAGTCAGTTGGCGTTTTCGGTGTGCAAGGGACACCTTACCACTGGTAGGGGGTTACTTTGGCTAGTTTGCTAGCGTTTCCGATGGGCAAGGGGCACCTTACCACTGGTGAGGGGTCACCAATTTGGAAACTAGTAAGTCACACAATAGCGGTTTTTGTTTCTCGGTATTGGGTCGAGCCAGAGCTAAATTTATTGAGAATACCACAAGTACTTATATACTACACAAAAATCCTTATTACGAATTACAAGCTAAATGAAAAAAGGTTTTTCGTATATGGCGAAAAGTGTTTTAAGGCATATCAATTCCTCAAATTCACCGAATTTTTCATTGAGCATTTAAGCAAAATTTTTAATGAGTCGCAATTCCAGAAGTTGGAGAGAATCCCCTGAAGGCTATATTCATATGGTGGTACATAGGGAAATTTTACGTAGTACTATAATAATGCTACAAGCTCACTGAGTTTATAGGAGAAATGTTAAACCGATTGAAGAACCTGTCAGAAACCCAAATTTGAGTTTATCGTATAAACGGCAATCTTAACGCTAATACATTCGGATAACCATAAATCGGTTTTTGTTTGTCGTATAAACCCAGTGGGTGTATAAGGTTCCGTATGCATAAGTATTCTTAACATATACAGTGAAACCTGTTTAAAACGGAACCTGTAAAAGACGGAAACCTGCCTAAGCGGAACAATTTCCCTAACCCATTCAAAATTTGTTTCATTTTCATATATTTGGCACCTGTATTAAACGGAACCTGTCTAACGCGGAAACGGAAACCCCACATAGACTGAAACTGTTATTCTGGACCTTCATAAAACGGAAAGCTCTTTAGCTCATATGTGTTAGACAATGTTATTCTATATGAACAGGAAAGATTTTTAATGAATGTTGAAAACACCAATACAAAAAACATTCAAGCGCTTCAAATTGAATTGAGAGAATACGAACAAATGTGCTTATTACAACAATAACATCAGAAACATTTCTGCGAAAACGATTTATCCTCCATCCGTTTGGTCATGAAAAGAGACAAATGAGAAGCATGATAAATTTCTGGGAGACATTTCTTGGAATGTGCGATTTGCTACATTTCTTTCGGTCGCACTCAATTCGCAATGACACACCTTTTGTCACTGCGGAAAATTCTCTTTTTTAGATTCTTTAGAAATATAAATATATACCGTATTTCTATAAAATATATTCTTGATAAACGTCTGGTTTTTAAATTTAGTATCCCCTCTATAAAACGGAAACCTGCTTAAAGCGGAATATAATATGGGCCCCAGAAATTCCGTTTTAGACAGGTTTTACTGTATATATCCATCATTAGGTCTGTTTAATGAGCCACTGCCCGGGGGTAATCTGGATAACTTTGTGCAACTTCATTAAAACTGTCAAAGGCGCCCGAATTATTCCTTACTACTTTGGACAGTTCCCTCATTGAACACAAATTAGCTTTGACTTTTTACGCCGCCCTGAATTTAATTTAGGGTTAAAAAAGCATGGAAAAAGAGGAAATTGCTTTTATAGCTTCATTACAACTGCACACTTACGCTTTTTCCAAATTACAGATAATAAGAAAAGTCACGCGTAAGCAATCCGCTGCTACTTCTAATGATTTTGCCTTAAGTCTATAGCTAGGACAAGAAAATTGCATGAAACTTTGAGAGACAAAATCTGGCTGACGTCAATGAACAATTTTCCGACTAACATTACACGCCCTTGCCGCGCGTTGAATGCAAAAAATTGTCGGAAAAATCCGTACAGCCTCATTAAACAGACCTATTATAGTTTATAGAGGTTTTGAATAGTAAGTGCTAATAAAGGATGATCATTCATTCAATGTTTTGTCAAATTCTGATAATTATTACAATTGCATTCTCTTCACACTTACCTGACATTCGAAATTTTGTGTTTTGTAAAACTCCAAAACTTTTGGTTCTGAATCAACATATTTAGTTTTTCCGTCATCTCCGCGGTGTGTTTTCCAGAAATTTGCTCCAAAAATAAAGCAAGACTCTTTAAACTGCAAATTACAACTCTCTGATACTTGCTTTCTGCCTCTTCAGAAGTACACGATTTTGAACTAACTAAAGTGGAAACCGAGTGATAGGTCAAGTTTTTGATGATATAGTCAATTATCTCATTCTGACAAAATGTAAATACTTCTTGAAGTTTAGATGGAGAGAAGGAAGACTTAAAGGTGTTGGACGCTATACTTGCTACCGGGGCGTAGTTGTCAAACTGACTTGAAATCCATACAGGTGCTAACTGCTTCAGATAAGGTGCAATAGATTTCCCCGCTTTTGTAACAATTGTTGCTTGTGCGTTCTGCGCTGATTCCCGAACTCTGTGTTCAACATCATTTGCCAGATTGTGATAAAACTTTGGCCATAATGGAAGAATTGTCTTAACAACATCAACATCTGACTCTGATATGAGTTCTGAAAATTCTTGTAAGGCTTTGACTTTTGTTACCGGATCTTTCTTCGTCATTTTCCTTAACACTAGCTGAAACTGCGAGCTCACAGTTGAATCAAAGGTGTCTGGCAGGTTATCCGCTGTAGAGAATCCTGGTGCTAAGGGCACGATACCAAGATCAGAATGAGTGGCAAATCCCACAAAAGAAGGAACTGTTGAGCCCAATAATTCAGCACTTCTACCACTATTTGAAGGCTGCGGAAGAAAATAGTAGTGGCTCACGAAATATCCAAATCAAATAACTTACACGAGAATTATTTTTGATTCTCTGAGCTTGTTTTGCCTTCCCACCCATATTTCGATGTTATATATAATATTCTCTAAAAAAAATTATTATTAAACCCAGTGTAAGCTAAACTAGCTTAAAATTACGCCAGAATTTCAAAAGATTCCTCAGAAAGCTAACGTCAAGGGTTTTTGATAGCTGTCAACTGTCAACTGTGTGAATGAGAAGTGCGTTCGTTCAATTAGCTTTATTACCTCTGCTATGAAATTTTATAGGCCCAGTAAAATGACTACACCTGTATTATTTATTTAAACGAGCTCCATTACTAGTTAAAAGAAACAATTTTCGTTATGGGGCTGAGACACCTGGAATGTACATTGGTTGACAGTTGATTAATTGACCTCTTTTGTACTGCTAAAGGCCAATTTACATTATTGCAACATTGTAAGGAAACAGTGCGAGCGGGATAGATAAAGCTAACATGATAAAATACGAAAAAAGACAAAACATATGCCAACAAAATTTTACAAGCTGAAACGTCAATTTCCCCGCTGAAATATAATTTTTCTTTCCCCTTCATTCTTTGTCCTTTTTTTATACATATCATCAATCAACAAAACCATCTCGTTGAGGTTTTCAGTAAAAAAACATGTTGCTGCTATGTAAATTGACCTTAAGTTGTTACCACGTATATATCACAGACCTATATATAATATAGGTCTGTGGTATATATGCAGAGTTGAACCTGAAATGACAGCTGTAAGTGGTTTGTGTACTGGGTTGAGTAGTGGATTTGAGCTGACATTTGATAACTTCTTTGGTGCATGCGAGACTAGGCGTGCTCACTTCACTAACCAAACGACTATGAAGGTGCCGGGAGAAGTGGTGCTTAGCGGGGAAATGCGCACTTTTTCGTTCTATTTATCCGCTGAACGGCACCACTACATGCGAAATTTTAAAATGGGGATTCGGTAAAATTTTAAGGGAAAGCATCTGTCATTTGCGTTTAGACCAGCTAAGCAGTGAGGAATGGTAGTAGGACTCGAGAAAGCATCAGCAATTTTTGGGTGAGCAAGATTTGATATTTGGATTAAAAGATTTTAAGTTTTTTAATCAATCACCAACACATATACACGTTGTATTTTACAGTGTTCCGCACTGATTTAAGCATGCATAGTCTCGCAGCAAATGATTACTTGCTACATTCATTCAACGCTGAAATCCGCCTAGTCTCGCATCCCACTTAGGATTATCTCTTGATAGAAGCTTTTACTGCTTTGGAATTATTTATATTTTAATAGAAATTCGGGAGATGAACGTTTTTTACAAAAGGCACATTAATTTCGACCTTACTTGAACTCAATTTCAACTCGATTTAACCTTCTGTTCGCAAATACGCGGGTTGTAATTTCAACTCAAACTCAACTCAATATTTCAACCTTGGATGTAAACGTGGTATATATGCTAATCAGACTATATGTGCACATGACAGCTTGAACGCTTGAAAACTTGAGGACTCGAGAAATCAAGCGGATATATGGATAGTATTTCGCTTCGATTAAATTGGCTTGAGTTGACATTTCATAACTTTGTGTTGGTGCATGTACCTATATATCCAAAACCCCCGGGAATATAAAACACAAGCCGCGAAGCAGAAGTTGCAACTCCACATGAACTGCTTTTTATGAACGTCTTAATATAGAGGAAGTAGACCGATTCATAAAAAACTATTTCACACATGTGCAAATCCTACTTCATGGCTTGTGTTTTATAGTCCCGGAGGTTTTGATATATCATTTTCGTTACCATAAACACCTACCATCAAAACTCCCTAAAATACAAATCTCAAATTCAAGTACCCAAGCTCTCAAGTGGCGTTTATTGCAAGCTTTCAAGTCAAGAAGCAAATTTTGTGCGATCGACTTGACTGCAGCCTACAGCGTTTATATGTGCCTTGAAGCCGGCTTCAAGTAAGCTTCAAGCTGGTATGTAAACATACTCATGCCTACGTACTTTGAGCGGTCGAATGGCTCTATTGACAATTAATTTGTAGTTGACAGCACTTGACATTTCATAGCACGTGGATTCGTTAAACTGGCCGGCTTTATAATAAATAAAGTAATTTACGGAGAAGGAAAATGACCAATTTTGTGGCTTATTACAACTTATGTCCGATACATGACACTAAAGAATTTCTAGGTTTATCAAGAGATAGCGACGATGGAAATATTATAGCTACTTTGTGTCGAAATATTGTTATCGTAATAAAGGTTTGGTTTGCTTTTGATTTTTAAATTCCTTGTGCGATATACTTTGTTTTGTAGCTTAGCACTCAGAAACAAATTCGCAGCTGGACTGTTTTGGATAAATTGTCTTCCAAGGTTGTGTTTGATTGTAAAAGCCGGCAATACGTTGGTGTATTTGGTGATCGCTATTTACGCTGCTGGGATGAAAACACTTTGGATATCAATAAACTTAAGAAAATTAAGGTAAATTGAGAATTGGCGACATAATTGAGATATATAGTTATTGTAAAGACAAACATAACAAATTGTTTTTTAAATGGGGATAAATTCGCTTTAATATCCACACCAAAAAGTATCTATTGTGCTATAGAATTGAATGCCTTGCATAAGTTTTATTTCAGCCGAACACGGCACAGAAATCCTTTACTAACGATGTACTTATTCGATTTTGGTAGTTTAAAAAACGAACTGATGCAAACTCAAAAGTGTAGGTGATTGATCTGAATTCATTATTTGTATTTGTAAGCCCACAAAGAATTTTAGCTGCTGAGGGAAATTTCAAAACAGAAAATCCCTCACCGTTCTCTAGATAGTTTGCTTGGAATTTTCTTATTGTCGTCGCAATGGAGTTGTTGTACAATGATCATGTTCACATTGGGGCAAGAGCGCAGGTCATTGCAGGGCGCTTTGCAGCAGATATTCATATTTGCACCTTCACCACGAAAAATGCGAATTTGGCTGGTAACAAGCAGAATTTTTCGAAGTTGTGTAGAACTCAGAGCTTTAAGTTTATATTATTTTTATAATTTCGGAAAATTCGGTAGCTCTCTTCTTACTCTTCTCTTCTCTTCTTGCCTCGCACCCGAATTTCAGTGCTGAAGCGCGGGGTTTTCATCTCCTGTGTGAAAAGGCTCAATGGCTGTTACAACGGGGCTCCGCTGATGTTTTACCGATAGTTGAATTACAGTCTCGTTCCGCACGAGGAGCAGAGCGAACGTATATTCCACCTGTAGTGGCTCAGTTGTAATTAAGCCATCATAGCGTATTCTGTTCTTCAATGTTATTGAACTTCAATACGAATAAAACTATTAAGTGCTGTGCATGAACACTTTTTGGTGTTACACCTTAGTTTGGCGAGCCAGGAGTTGAGTTTTCGGCGCCCAAAGGTGCTACTTACAGAGGAGCCCCGAAATTAAGAGGAAGAAGCTGATAATCGAATACTAAAAGCTAAGATTATGAAATAAATTACAATTTTCGTAGTTCGGTATGCAAAGCATCACAATTGCCTTGTTTACCTGCGTAAGTTCAGAAAACTTAAATACATGTTAAATATGTACATTAGAAAAAATAGTAGAAAAAGTAGGGGGCGAATTTTCTGTATAGATGCACGGTACAAAGAACACAAGGTATGGTATACTGAAAAATGCTAAAATTAGTCATGAATGAAATATGCCAGATTATGATCAGGGGACACAACACTGTGTACAAACACTGAGATGAATATCTGGAGGGGTGTCCCAGATAAGTTGTTTCAAGAAAATTGTACAAACTTTGGAAGTCGATGTATTCATCTCTTTCGATCTATTGTTAAATGTGAGTAAATTCAAGTATTTATATTTATAAACAAAAGTAAATGTTCTAACTTCCAAATTTACATTTAAAAAACTATCTCTATCTTTTTATCAAGCTCTACATAATAAAAAATCCGAGGATTGAATCACATTTTAAATTTGCAGAAAATAGACAGATATAGACCGAATATGTATACTTTTGTCATTTGCCGGCATTGTTAGGGGGAATATTTAAGCAATTTTATTTTTTTGGGTTTTTAAAGACGAAGAAATTTACAGTTTTAAACGCATATATTTATAAAGACAGGCTAATAAGATTTTTTTGTCCCACACACAATTTTGTTAAACAACAATCGCACTAGGACGAATCGAGAAACGCTTGGGAAGAGTATGACGCACTTCTAAGGTTATGTAAAAATTTGTGCCATTTTGCAAGCAAGAATGCCCCCTATCTATTTCTTCTATCTCTATGATTGCAAAGAAATAAATGAAAAATATTTTTATAATTTAATATAATTTAATTTCTAAATTATTTAAAATCGGGGTGGCGTCATCGGCCAGATGTCATTTTTCTCTTTACCCTACCTTGTGTTCTGTATACTGTGGATAGATGTGCTACGCACCTTATGAATACTGTAGTAGCGTATTAGGCATTCTAATTGATATATAAATATGGACTGAGCACTTTTATATTGCTGCCTCTTTTCCGATAAGTATTCTGTGTCTAAGATAAATGTCAGTTTTACCCATAAGATACCGAACAGCAAAAAGTGATGGAACTGCATTTCCTCTCGTTTCCGATAAGTATTCTGTGTCTTGGATAACTAGCCCCACATGAGATAGCAAATTGAACAGTCCATTTATCAGAGATCGGTGGTGTATCCCTTCAAATAAAGCTGATCTGACTGACGCAGAAAACTTTAATAATGATGAAATTTATTTTAAAAGTGAAAAATTAGAGGTTTTCATGGTATTTTTGAATTGCATGAAGAGATAAGAATTGGACAAAAGAAAAGAATATCATATCTACTAACTATCTTGCAGATAAAGAAAAGAAAAATCTGGCAAAACCGGTATCTGAATTAGGAGATCTAAATCTGCTTACAGCCTTTCAGCTATTTATTGACAAAAAATTTAGAAACCCGTGACTGAAAACGTTGAAAGAGTTTAATTGCTTATAAAATTTATCATGCTCAATATGAAGTAACCGAACAATTTTCAAGAATTCATAAATAAATTTTAAGCATTAAAAAATTATTTATACACTTTTTTAAAATAGAAATCAGTCACATCCGTTTCTTACTTTTCTTTTGGGGTCAATTAAGATTTTTACTTGCTACTTGGAAAATGGAAAAAATATCAGATATACTTGCAAAGAGACAGGAAAAGAGATGAAAAAGGATAGAAGCAAAGAAAATGACAGTAGATAAAGAATCAATTGCGAAAAGAGAAAACGCGACCGGAAGAGACAACGATTCAACGAAAATTCAGGGAGAAGAAGAGAGAAATATGAGCCAGCAGTAATAAGTCACCGTCTATTGGTTCGTATATATCGACTAAATCACTAAAAAAGCTGTCACAAAAGTAAAGGGTAACTTGCCTTGCAGTCCCTCTAAAAGAGGGAATTTTGGAGAAAGCGAAACTTACTAATGACAAGCACCGGGATTAAATCGGTTAAGAATCCCATCAGTGGAGGACGTCGAATACCCCGAAAGAAGCACTTAATTATGAGATATTTTTCTCTACTAAAGGACAGTACACCAAAGGAACTAAAATCAGATTTGATATATAAAATACCATGTAGAGGAAACAGAAATGAACGATGTAACTTGAGCTATGTTGGAACAACAGGACAATATCTAAAGAACAGAATATCTAATCATAAATCTGATTTGAAAGACAACAATCCGAATAAAACAGCACTATCTTACAGTGGGAATAGCGAGGTCAAACCATGTACCTGATTTTGAGAGTGTTTAAGTTTTACATCAAGAAAAGAACTTGGAAACTCTCTATATTCAAAATACACACAACAACATGAACAAAAAAACGGACACTGATAATATGAGCTCCATATATTGCGCTCTCTTGGACGAGATTTCACTTTGTGGACATACTTAGTTTTCAGTTATTTACGAGTGGGTGCTCGACTCTCCCCAAAATTTCTTTTTATCTCTAGTTTGTTAAGTTTTTTGAATATGTGACATTTATTTAAGATTCATTATTTTTTAAAATAATAGTTGTGTTCTTTTGGGCAACAGAGTTATGAAAGCTCAAAACAACAGTTGGAATCCATGGAGTACATAGCTAATTCTTCTTCTTCTCTTTTCCTCTTTTTAAGCAAACCCGAGATAAGTAAAGACTGTTATTAACTTGAAATTTATCTTAATGTCAGTTTCCCCCACATTAGTGCATATTTTAATTGGTATGATCAGCAAAATCAACTTTTAAACACGAAAAATTTCAATAAGCACCATCTATTCTCCCGTAGAAGACTTAAATAACCCAATAAACTTTTTAACTCGATTAAATAACCGAGTTAATTTAACCCAGTTAATGTATGACAACTCTGTACTCTGCTGCCAAAAGAACGCAGCTAATATTTTCGTTATTTTTGCGTTTGGTTAAGATTTATTTTATTTTTGTAGTACATTGTCTTTTAATTTATTTAATGGTCGGTTTGCGATTCTTTTTTTATGTATATTACAAGTAAGTTGATTGCCTTTTTGTTTTACAATATTGTTTAATATAATTCACTAGAGTGCTCCTGATGATGGCTGGAATAGTCAGCCGAAACGTTGAGCGGCAATAAATGTTGTAGAAGAATTGCACAGTTTGTTTTGATTCAGACCGTAAGCCCGAAGGACGTACATCGTGTGAATAATCTGAAGTGTACAGGTCGAGAAACCTGAACTTGATTTGAAAATTTCTTTAAGTATATCGTGATTTTTATTTATTTCATTGATATCATTTCGCATTAGTTTAATTGTATCCCTACAGTTATAACTATTATTCTCAGAGACTTTTATTAATTTTCCTGTACAAAGGTTTTCAATTGAACCTGTGGCAAATGAAACGTTTGAATTACTTAAGTGTACATTTTATTGCTTGCACTTAGCCTAGTGAAGTAGGGCTGACTGCAGGTTAGAGATATAACCCTACTTGTTTGCGACTACACAGGTCAAAGTATTAATTCTGGATTTGGTTGGTAGTTGAAGAATCTATGCTAAGGTTTAGTTCTTGCCTAGACTAGTTATTGAAACTAAGTTCATTACTATCTTACAGAACCTACATTTTTAATAATGATATTACGACTTTTGTCAAGGAAACTTATATTTAAGTGAGACTTTTGTTGTACTTTTCCTATTATAATATATTCCACTGGAATGTTGTAATGGAGTATTTTGGAAATATAAATTATAGATTGGAAGGGGAAGACAAAGGAAAAACAAGAAAGTTAGTTCCATCTAGAAAATAGTGTTTTAATAGATTAGTATGGTATCTTATTGTTTTATTTTTATTAATTCTAAATTACAGTTTGGATAGGAAAAACTTTGATTATTTCGTAAGGTCCTTTAAAATTGCCTTCTAATTTTCTTCAAAAGTCCAGGCTTGGTTCATTTCTGATCGACTAGGATCATGTTTTTACCATCAATAATATGTTGGCGAGCAATTTTGAGGGATTGATTTTATTTGAACTCTAGTGATTTAATATATCGCCATAGGTATAAAAGAATTTAGGCTCTTGAGTCAATGAGGAAGGTAAGTATGCTTTGCGACCGAAAAGTAATTCATAAGGAGTGTAATTAGCGGATTTGTGGACTGAAGTATTATAGCTAAAGGATACGAAGGATATGAATTCATTCCAATTGCTTTGGTTGGCTTTAATGTAATGTTTTAAGTAGTGTTTTAAAGTCAAATGAGATCCTTCTAAACCATCAATTATTTTCATGGGTTGTTTTGTAGGTTTGAAGTTTGTTTTGTTGATTTGACAAGAGTGACATGTGCATCTCACAACACGCACAGGACGATTGAGGACTGTAGTGGGTTATGGTCAGTGCGCTTGGCGCGCCGCGATCGACAAAACAACAAACAATCACGCTGCAACAAGTCACTAACAGTAAAATAGGCCTTCCGCGAGCTTGTCGGATTACCGAACGTGTCGGACTGGCAAATGTCGGATTATGGAGATTGGACTGTATTTCTTTATTTTCAATTGTTTCTAGAGAGTAAAAACAGAAAATTGTTGCCTTTCCTGTTTTATACATCGAAAATAATTAAAAAGTTCCTAATTTTAGTGGAGTACTGTGGCATAACAGAAGTTTGTCACAAACAAGAGAAGTTAATTTCGCGAAAAAGTTGGCAAATTTTTCACGAAAGTTTTGTATTTATATACTTTATAAACAGGAGCCGCAAAAGTGGTTTAGTAATGTTTTGTACCATTATTGGGTAAAACCGATAACTAAAAATATAGATACAACATTCATAATGGGTGTTGCTCGAAGTATTCTTGGTACAGCGTGTTTTATCTAGAGAAATTTGTTGCTGTTGTTTTGTTGTCTTAATTGATCCGCTAAAAATTTTAGAACTATAAAAAATTAATTGAGGCTTCATTTTTAGTAAGCTCATGCTCTATGCATTTAAAAGTGCGTGAAATCTTTGGGAGAAAATTGTCAATATGCTTATGGGCCAAAACACTGCTGTTTTTATTTAAAATTCTACTAAAATATGAATTTTTGGGTGGTATACTAGATAACAGACTTTTTTATGAATTTCATGACATCTTCCTTCTTTGCATTTTATCTAAATAACTTATTACACATATTCTTCGTTTAAATTTCTATATATGTACATACTTAACGTACAAATTAATGTGATATCTATACTGATTATATTTTGCAGTTTTATAAGAATATTGCTGACCTTGTATGCACTGAAAAGGATGGAATTGTTTTACTATACAGTGACGGCAGCTGTGAATCACTTTCAAATGCGATGGAATCAAGGAAAATGCTGAAACAAGAACTGACAACACCGGAGTATCAATCCCAGTGCATAGTTGATGCAAATGTTTTCATATATCCCGACGAAAGAAGAGTATTAGTCTATTTTAACAAAAGTAGCAAAACTGGTAATACGGAACTAATCACTCAACTTTTGGACGAAGAAAGTTTGACACCTGTAGGAGAGCCGGTTAAGTACATTTTGAGTAGACAAGATCAGAATGCTTCGTTGGCAGGATATACAGTAATGGAGGGACATTATTCACCGTGCCTACTAACAATATGTAAGACGTCACTAATTTTATACAAAGAGTATTAATGTTTAATGCTAAATTCTAATTTAGGGTCTGATAAAAGGATATTCACAATGCCACTGACCGACGAATGTTCACCCAGTGATGCGCCGGGGAATTTAATTTCAATGCTTAATATTTTAAATGTCGACAATGCTTTATCTCTTGTAGGCCTTTCCAAACATTGTGTGGCAATATATGGAGCAAACTGCAATCAAGAGGGCGCCTCACTAATTTTATATAACACACAGTTTAAAGTAGTTAAAGCTAAACAATTCTTCAAAATATATTTTAATTTTTCTCGTCTGTGGACAGTACAAAATCATATATTGCTTGCTATGGGACACAATTTATCTGTCGTAACTTTTCATGTATCTAAAGAAATGCTGTCAGAAATGGTTGGCTCACAAGTTTCAAATGAGCTTCAAGATTATATTGAGGACGGTTTCATAAATGAAGAAGACGAATTAGAAGAAAATTTGTGCTTTTCTACAAAGCCAAAACAAATTCCATTAAACCAACAAACCAATCAAGGGAGGTTGGAAGAAGAAATGTATTGTAACGATGTAAGTGCTGATGGAAAGAAGATTCCTTTCAAAAACTTCGGTGATTTTGAAATGCAACTCAGCAATTTGTGTAGAAAAAATTTGCATATAGAATTTGTAGCAGAAGATAAAGATGACTTTAATATTAATTTTATGGCAAATTTTAATGATAGTGGCTTTATATCAGAAGAAATTGAAATTATAGCTAAAGAATTAGAGAAACGTGGAGCAGGTGAGCAAGAAATTACAGAGAAATTAATCCCGATATTAATTAAAACCGATGCTGTAGATGACCTAGCTGTGTGTTTAAGAAGATATACAAATATATCTGAGAAAATATTGGCAAAAGTTCTATACTATGCCCTAACCGACTTTAAAGTAACCGATTTTCAAAAAGAAAAAGAAAAGTTTTCAGTAGAAATATATGCTAACGATGATGATCGTATGGATGTAGATATTGAAAATAATGAAAAGGTATTTCCTAACCAAGATATATTGCTTATAGAAAGGTCTAAAGTTCCCGTTTCGAAAAAGACTGATCTAGTCAACTTGGTTCTTTCAATTTCAATAAACTTAGACACTTTACCTGCTTATATCCGGAAGGAGCTCGACTTTAAGAGTGCAATGACTTTGTTAAAACATCTTTATAATCTTATATCTGCCGAGGAAGTTATGTTAGAAGAACGACCAGAAACTAGTCTTGAATTTGACGATGATATGAAAATATTGCAGTGGTTAGGTATAATTTTAATCAGTCATTTCCAGGATATTGTTTTGTCTAAGGATGTTGAAGTTCTCGATTTGTTGGTGAAGTGGAGTGAAATACTATCTTCCTATAAACGTGAGTTAAAAGAACTCGAAGATTTAGCTGCAGTATTGTATAACGTTGTAGATAAGAAATTAGTTACAAAGGACAAAAAAAATTCGAAGTGGTATTCAATAGAAGAAGTAAAATTATATTGAATAAATATATATATTTTCAGTTCCTGCAGTGTTTTTTGTCTTTTATTTGCAATAATCTTTAATTTGCCCTCTTAAGAGTGGGGTATAGTGCTTTAGCTAGCGCTATTCGAAAATCAATAGATAGGCAGCTTCCATATCTTCTGAGTGTGCTGTGAATCTTGCTAAGCAATACTAAAACGTAAGCAGATCCGTGGAAACAATTTTAGGTTGAGTTTCCAATTTATAACTCAGCGAAAACTCAACTCTAACCCAATCCTGCTTGGGACGAAAACTACACTAGTAATCTGATAAATGATTATTTATTTCAATATGTTCATTATTTGTTTCAATATGTTCATTATTTGTCCCAATATGATTTTGATACGTCTATTTACGTTAATTCATTATATTCCTAAGCATAATTTTGCTAACCTGACAATTCATGCTTATATTTATAATGAGTAATAATCCATTTTTAAATTACCGACTTATACTATCAAAATTATTATTTTTCTTACCGGGACTTTTGAAACAATCTGGTGGTAAATTAATCTAGGGGGAATACAAGTACATTATTTTATTACAAATAAAAGTTATATATATTTTTTTGCTCTTATTACAGTTTGAACAAGATTTTAGGTTTAGAGGCTGATCT
>QYTT01088433.1:58302-88385 GCA_006980735.1 Dasypogon diadema | reverse complement strand
AGAGTAGCCCGCAATATTCACCTATCTCTACGGTCATAAGCCTGTTTAAATTCTATAAGGAGATGGTGAAATCATATGTTATGTTCCTCGCATTTTTGTATATAGTTTAGCGTACGGTGACCTAATCAACTGTCGATCTTCCTTTCTTAAGACCACATTGATTTTCATCCAGAATCCCTTCCGCGTGGGGTTTGAAGCGCGCAATGAAGACATACGGCTGGCCTTTATATAAGGTACTCAGTCAAGAAATTTCTGGATATTCACTACATATGTGGTGATATCATTTTTCCATTTCTTCATAAATAGGGCAGGAATTCGTCATTTGTGAGCTGATTGGTTTTTTGTTCTGTTACGACAGAATCTACCCCCAAAATATCCCCTTATTTCTATAACAGGAATTTTTTTCCTGTTGATGGTTTGAATCTGACGAGCTCTACAGGTCAATCCGGTCGATAAGATCCCAAGCAAATGAATTTTATTACGACAATCCTACTGGCGTACATTAGTATATCCACTTGGTGAACAGCACGAATACCTGATGTATGCCTTATAATTTCCCGGATTTGCAGAAGATTGCTAAAGTCATACCAGTTGCAAAAAAGGTTCTCCTAGTAATTTTTCAGACTATCGTCCCATTAGTATTCTAAGTTTTTCGGCCAAAGTTCCATAGAAGCTCATCTACGCACTCATCGATTCAAAATCTAGGAGTATATGATTAGCTATGATTTGCTAACAATACTCTAATTGCATTTTCGAACATATTTAGAAATCTATCTTACTTCAAATGATTATTGACTTGCGGGAGGCTCCATTCCAAGTTCATCCATCATATTGTGGAATTCGCAAGAGGCACTTAGCCCCTCTTCCCACCTTTACTTAACGGGCTACCTCAGGGATCAGTATTAGATCCTCTTCTACTCATTTTATGTATTGATGATATTTCTGACACCGCGCATGATCCTGGTCTAGTTCTTTATGCGAATTACTCCAACTTTACTTGATTGGACCTCTCAGATTAATTGAGGATTGCCACGCCAAGGTCTGTAGATTATAAACTTTTTCTCAATCTTTCCAAATCCCAATGTGTGCTCCTATATTTGTTTCTATCGTAATGAGTAACATTGCAATATCATTTGTCAGCTGTATTCGTAATTTGGGAGGAAAAGTCGGCTGCCTAAAATGCTAGGATCAAGTTAAGGTCACTCTTGTGAAAATATATGGTAAAGTGTGTAAACTGTGGCTGTCGGTCGAGACTTTGCCCATAACCCTTGCGTTGCCTCAGTTTAGTTGAAGACTGTTGACTCTGTGTATAATATTTTCAATTTTAAACAAGCGAAGTTAATCAAAATCGCTTTTGTGATACACTTGAATGGACCGTGGATAAACTTAAGCTGGAAGCTGCTTTTAATAACTATATTAGAATGCTCTCTCGATATATTTTTATACCGAAAAGCATTGAATTTTCTTTTTAATATGATACTGACGAAGGCATTCATAAGACTATTTTCTACCTACGAGAGGAGGTAACTTACGTCACTCAGTACTTAATATTTCAGGTAAGGGGTGATTCTATTTTGTCCAAGGAAGTCATCTTTGGAATTCTCTATCCTCTCATATACCAAGTACTTCTTCTGCCGATGATTTCAAGCAATACATTTGCAATATTAATTTTTGATTGCTGCTCTTTGAACAAATTATGTAAATTTTATTTACCTCTTTTCTGTTGTTTTAGTTCTAATTTTTAGCTCTAATTCAATGACTGTCTTTACTTTTCGCTTTGTTCGTTATTTTTTTGATTTTATTATTTCTTGATAAATCTCCTATTACTAAAGAATTGCTGTATTTAGTCTTGGATACATAATTGTAGAATAAATGCGATGAATAGTCATAAAACTAGCGACTCATCTCTCCGGAAGTGGTTTCATAATGCACTGAAATGAAAAACAAGATAATCCAAATTTGCAATAATTTGCAATTCATCACAATTTCGCCTATTTTAAAGAAGTAACCCTCAGCAGCATTTATTAAAAGCAAATTAACTCTGGGTAAATTTAATTCATTTTAGAGAAAAATGCAGAAAATCTACAAATTGAGTGCCTATAAAAGTGAACTGATTAACGTTTAGAACTAATGGATTTAGTTTAACAAAATTAGTCGATTTAAGTGTGAAATAATCAATTTAACATTCCCCTGGAGATCCAATTTGATTTAAATTAATTTCCGTTCAAATAAGTGACTGAGTAAAAAAAGTCAAAATATGTCCATATTATTATCGGAATTTTACATCAAATTTCCTGGTTTCATTCCAAATGAATTTAATTTTCATATGGAATTAATATGCTTACATTATGGATTTAAAAAAAATATCTTAGCTTACCTGTATTGGCCACTTCACATGGGAGCAGTATTGTTTCCCCTGCGACAAATTTAAAAGTTTCTGATCTAGAGATGAACATTGGCTCGTGTTTTAGGCTGTTACTTATATGACTCGATGCTGCTACACCTGCAAAACAACAAAAACATATTAGACTTTAACCTGTAGGAAAAGTAGGGTAATTATCTGATTAAGGAATTGTACGCTGACCCAAAAAGAGGTTGAAGTCTCTATTACTCATTTGTGTTAATTGAAATCCCGGCACAATTTTCCACATTTCATTGGTCGTTCAGGAACATTGAAACAGGATGAAGGTTATAAAACAAAAAGTGATTGTGGTTATTGGAGGGGGATGGAGGTAAATGCCTTTTATATCACAGAGTATAGTGTGCATAGTTTATGAGGCAATAAATCGCGATCCTGACTGCTGAACGAACATTGCTTGTGTAGTAAATTTGAACGTGAGTGAAAAGCAATTTCCCATTCTTCTTTGCCCTTAAACGTTCCAGATGAAGTGACTTGTATACGTCAATTTGACTTTAAAATTATTTTCTCGCTGTTTTAGTCAGCAGAATAGGTCGCCTTTCGTATTAAGAATAAGATTATTCGTTTTGTTAGGTCGTTTTAATTGCAAAGTGTTTTCGAAATAAATTCCAGGACAAAATTAAATAAATTTACACAATCAAGTCAACGACTAGAAGTTTAGGTGTGTTAGAGAGCACAAATCCAAATGGCTAATGAGATTTGTGGGCAAATTGTTTAAATTTATTAAATTATTTAGAATTAAATTCAGTAGAAAGCTTCACGAAATTTGTGATGATAAAGTTTATCGAAAATCTCATAATGGTTGTTATCATAAACTATCTGTACAACAATATGAAGAGTGACACGTTTTATACAGAACAAATTAGAGCAGCTTAGAAAAAATTTAGCAAGCTTAACCATTTCTCCAGGATGATCAAAGACAAGATGTTCAAAATTGTTCTATTGGCAGATATAGAGGTGGCTAAGACCTTAAGAGGAGACAACCATTTACAATTTCCAAAAAATGGATTTTTTCAACATATTTCGAAAGTATAATATATTTAGACTATACTGGAAAAAGAAAAAGTCGAACTATTACATATTTAATATTTTTAATTAAATATTAAAATATTTTTGTATTTTGTTTCAGATCAACAGAAAAAATACAACAAATACAGTACTTTTCGATGTCACGCAAAAGACATCAAAAGGGAAACTCTATAATGCCGCCATTTTGTTTTGTAAAAAAATGTTTTTCAGCACTTGAAAATTATATCTAATAATATTATGCCAAAATTCTAAAATGATACGGTTATTTTATAGCCTTTAACAAAATTCATAAAAAATTGCTCATTTTTGGGAGTCCCACAGGGTTTTCTCCCCTTAACTTGTGAATAGCCAGGTGGAGCGACTGGATTGCCCCAGAAATGATTTTTAAGTATACAGTCGTCAGTTTATTGAAATTAACTTTAGTTGTTTTTGCAAATTATTGCATTGAGTTAAATTATATGATACTTCAGATAAAACTGAATTGCATAGGGAAAATTCAATTTTATATATTTAATTTTAGAAAGAACATTAATTGCCATTGATTTTTAAAATCGTCCTCCATCTAATATGCCAGCTGTAAAGAAAATCCTTTTCTTTAAAGCTAAAAAGTCTGTCACTCACTTTCGAATATCCTGAAAATTTAGAAATTCTTTTCTCTTAAGGAATTTGTGCATTAGTAGCAACAGACAATAGCAACTCCTAATACGCAGGACCTTGGCAATCCCACCAGATGCAAAGCTGTTCAGCTTTTTCTGATATATTTTGGCCTTTGAAAGGGTACGAAGCGGACTTCTTGACATTATCAGTCGATTCAAGAACTAATTCCTCTAATGTCCTTGAAACATCGTCATTAAGCACCTTAAGTCCTCCGGAGCGTTAGTTGTCTTCAAGGCTCATATCACCTGACCTGAATTTTGCAAACCAACCGTGCGTACTTTAACTAAAGATGGTCCCAAAAGAGAGAAATAAATTTTTATGAGCTATCGTGCCGAAGTTGGAACTCTAAAGCGTAAAGTGCCCAAAACGACTTTTATCTTCATTCATAATAAATATTTATTTTTCATAATTTAGAAATCAAATAATTATTCCAATTTAAAAATCCAAATTCAATAATATTAACTTTCCACTACTACTTTTTTGCCTATGGGAACATATATGCATTTTTACAAAATTAAAATTAGAATCTCCGGAAAGTGGCGTTTCATTTGACTGCAAATATGTTGAAACCAATGACGAAATAAATTTGATTATTTTTTTATGTTGCTTTCAATCTACAGCCAAATTTGCTTTGAAAATTAATTATAAAAAATACGGAGAAGATTAATCAAATATTACGATAAATTTATATTAAGGGATAAAAATTGAAGAAAATGGGAATGGATGTTTTAACCTGACAAATGTTACAAGTAAGACATAACTTTTGGCATGAAATTTTTATTGTGCAGCATCCCAGTGGCTGCATAAGTAAAATTCTCGTCAGTAGAATTGCCTCAACCACTGGTATCCAGATAAATCGCTGCACCCTATGCAGAAGTCGAACCCACGTCCACAGTGGAGAAAACTTACAGACGTCCGCCTCGGGCTGCTCGCCCCGGCGTGAGTAGATTTCTATAAAAGATAAGTAAGCGGCATTTTACCATGCAAAACTGGTTGTTATTGAAGTTTATTTGGTTGTTTATTGAGACGCGTCCCTCTTTTGGATATTAATCCTTCTAGAACTAACTATGGTAAGCATGAGCCTATTACCTGCATGTGGATGGCGCTTAACCGTATTGTTGAGCACTTTGATCTAAATGTGAGTAAGGATGTGCTTAAGGGTCGTCTTCGTATGGTTTTGTGACCCTTTGACTTGTGTCAACATTGCGCGCTTTGTTGTCCTTGCTCCTTTGTTGGTTTCGTCCTGTTATCAATTGCTTGCCTACTAACATTATTAACTATTCTTTTTAACTTTTTCCTATCTGTTTGTTTAACTTGACTAACAATTATTTCTTTGCATGCTTGTCGGGGAGCCTAATCTTAGCACATTTCCTTCAAATGTGTGAACGCTTATGCGGAGATAGGTAAATTTTTCTTGGCTCTGCGCTAAGAAGTGCACCTTCTGGGCTAGAAGGGAAACTCATTATTTGAATTTGAAGAAGTTGTCATTTATTTGAAATAGTTGACGCTGATTTTGATTCGGTTGGTCTTGTTTTTTAAATAGGTATGCCTGATTCTGATTTGGTTGGCGTTGAAATTGATTTGGTTGGTCTTGATTTTGATGTGGTTGCAGCTGTTCTTAAAACGGTTGCATTTGAAATGTAAATACTATATTGTAAACTACAGTGGTCCCAATAACTCTATAAATCTTACTGAAATAGTTCGGATAGGTTTTCGAAAGAATACCATCAGCATCACGCCGAATGATCGGTAAGACCTAAAAGACCTTAGGTACAAGTTGGATGACTTGAAAATCGAACTTAAGCCTTCCAAGTCTCTGTTGGCGAAAGAAATGACAACCTTTGAGGTGGTTAAAATCCCTTAAGGGTTGAATTAAGTCATTGATGATGAACTCGTAGATAACTGAACTATAAATTTTACCTTCATTAAAAAGTCCCGTAAAAAGCTACTATACACTAAAAGACCATTCTTCATATTCATCTCTTATATTTTTGGAAACTATCACAAAATTGAATTAATTTTATAGGAATTCACACTTTGCCTAAATTTATAGGTACATAAAAATCTGAGGTTTTCGGGTAACGTACTGCGGAGTACTGTGGAAAGCACGAATAATCTGAAAACGCGAAAGCAACAATGGGATGCCAGTTGAGAAATAAATCTTGAAGCCAAGCCAGATAATTAATGGTGGAAAGTAAAATATAATAGGTACTAAATTCTCTTCAGAAAAATGTTGGAACGAAAACAAGAACCTTCAGTAATAGGTAAATATTTTACAAACTACCGCAAGTTATGGCACAATGGAATTTTTCTAAATTAAATGAAAGAAGTGGGAGACAGTAAATCCCCTGAGATTACTTAGAAACTGTAGTAAATCCTTGTAGATACGGAAGAGGGAAGTCGAACTATACGTATCAAGTTACTGAAACTTTACTTTCTTTTCACACCGCTTATCGGAAAACTCGAACAATGTTTCACCTGCAGAGCTTTTCCATCCATTCTATACTGTGCCAAAAGTTGCCAGAACTAAGGCATCCAACACAAAGCTTGCGTTTTCTATAGGGCTCTTTCCTGAATCTTAAGCAAAACCCATCCATGTCCCGGAGTAAGCTTCAATTGATATGCAGGAACCAATAAAAGAGAGGAACCGGCACGGAAAGGGAATTAATAGATGGCATTTATTTAGCTGAGCCACCCTACTTGTTCCTCTGGAAAAAACGTGAGTAATCCGATTGGAATTTTAATAACTGCCGTCGGTATTTACGGAATTAAGTGCATTTAATATTTTTTCAACGTTCTGGAAATCCAATGGCTGCGTTTGCTTTTTGCCGTTATAAATTATTTTATAAAACGGAATTGGAGAGCGGACACAGCCCACCAGGCACATGCTATGCGACAAATGTAATTTTACGGTCCATTAGACGAACCGAAATTGGTGCGAATTAGTAATGCTTTTGTTCTGTGAGTGTTAATGTTAAAATAGAAGCAGCCTGCATTAATAGGAAATTTAATTATACATCGCGTGTGACACGTTCGGCAAATAGAAGGTGCAAAATGCTTAATTTGTTTACAAAGTGCATTACAACACATGAATAGGGGATGACATGAAGGCACTATCATAATAGTGACCCAAATTGAATGTTCAACTTGCGTTGCAGGTCAGGTAATTTCAGGTTGTGTTGTGTTGTTTTCCCCAACGGCTTCCTTACACTGCCTGTTGGCCTCACGAGAGCTAAATGCGATAAGGTACAACGTGAAAATACATAAATTAGGTGGAATTGCGCATTTCCAAAGGAATGCAGTTTGTCTAATTTATCAATCGACGTGTAAAATAATACCAACTTGACCAATTTATTGACTTTGGGATGAGTAGGACCTGCGGATTACAAGACTAAAAAAAAGACAATTCTTTAGTACATTCTTGGACACATTTACTCGAAGTGTCCTCAGCACAATTAACTGCTGTACAGTGCTTACTAGGTCCATGCTTATCGTAATTAGTTCCAGAAAAGTTAATATGCTAAACTCGGGACTCCTCAAGTTATTAGGCCTGAAGGACACTCTGCCCTGGAATTCCGAAAAGTCAATGCTGGAGTTCAAGAGCTGATGGATGAAAACTATATCGGCAACGTTACTTCGTTTTTCCGGGGAAAACAGGCCACCAAAATTGAACCGTTCGCGATACGGTGGAAGCAACCTAGGATCGTCGTTCCAAGGTAAAATTATAAGCGTAAATGTAATAACATTGTGTTGAACTGACACAATATGGTTGATGTGGACAGCATAGAATAGAATTCCATACCTGGAACGCAAATTCAGGTTAACCTTGGACCAGAGTTTAATGAAACCCAGCATGGAATTAAATCTATAAACAGCATAATTATTACAGGAAACATAGAAGAGTTGAATCAAGCTTGAAAAAGTGTGAAGCGCGCTAATAAGTTGCAATTTAAGTGCATTTTGAATGTTATTAGCGCACCAAAACCTGATGCATCGAAATGAGCGTATCTGTCTCTGCGAAAATTTGATAGGATTGGTGAAAAAGTCCTGCATTATAAAATCCATGGTGTGGCCAGGTTTGCATCACAGCAATGACATCAAAACAGTATGAAAGAGAGCACCGCAAAAATTCTTTTAGTTTTACTTCTTATTCCCCTTATATTTTATTAGTAAAAGGAAAGCGTTTCTCATTTTTTATACTAGACTCAAAAAAAGGCAAAATCTTACCTCTGGTCGATACATGCGTAAAGGCTTTTTGCGAGGTAGAAATCTGCCGTCTGGGCAAAAACCTGCCGAAGAAATTGAGTCGAAATTAGCCGGAGTCGTTGTCAATTTAAAAGAGAAAACCAGAATTAATAACTTCACAGTTCGTAGGAACAGGGCAATCGAATACGCACTTCGTACGGACAACTAAGTTATTAACCGAGGTGAGAGAATCAAACTGGGAGTCGAAAAGCACCGTGGGCTTGCGATAGCTCCCTAAGCGGAACCATTGCAGGCGAAACCCCTCGAAGCTCCGGGCTTTTGCAACCCTCCCGGTGACGACTTCAAGTGAGAAAGCTATAGGCTAGTCAACGGGATGGCGCCTACGTCGTCTGCGAGTCCCAAATTACGTAAGTTTGTGAGAAAAGGAAACAAGTATGTTGTTAGATACAGAAACCCAAAGGAAAATATTCTTTCGTGGAGGCTCGAAAAAAATATATGGACTTTAAGTGGAGATACAATATTCAAAGATTGAAATAATTACAGGCCATATTCTCGCCCTCTGAAAATAATTGAGAAAGCACACGCCTATAACATGAAAAATCTTTTTGGAGATCTTTTATCAAGTAAACTGAAAAAGCCCCTCTGACCTGTAGAGGCAGGACTTTCTGCAAAAGCGAAAAAAGATATTTTCTGATTTTTTTTTGGATTTAGCCGCCTAAAATGATCCATAAGTTGGGAAATGTAATATTTAATTTCCCACGGAAAACATTCTGCCACTTAATATACAACGCGTTTGTTTTTCCAAACAACACAATGCTAATAAATAACAAGAATATGGACGAACGTAACATTTATTCCTTCCAGAATCAATAAAGAACGATTATGAAAGCCATTTGCTTCCCCTTGAAATTTTAAAATCCAATACGGGAGCTTCTCTTACACTACCACCAAACAGAAATTTCATGGCATTATTAATAATTACAGCTGCAAGAGACATTTTCATTTTGTTGTTAGGACTGATGCCGTTATTTTATCCCGAAAGTACCCGGAAAATTATCTTAAAAATTTAATCGACCTTGATTGTTGTTATCTTTAAATTTTCCCTTAAAATGAGGAAAGAAAATCTTGAGGTGATGATAAACTTTAATGGAATTTTCCAAAGACCCGCGTTGTTGTCGATGTGAATGTTAAGATGTTTGGCTAAGGGGCCCGTCAGTACGTGGTCTGGGAGGCTTTCCTGTAGAACAGAATCTCTTTAGATATTCGTGAATTCCTAAAAAATATTTTCTGTCAAAACATCTCGGAAAAAGCTTTCCTCTGTAAAAATGCTTTGAACGGAGGAACTGCGTCTTCTTAATATCTTGGGTAAATGATTATTTTACACAAAAATGTCTATAATTTTGAAGTATACCCTCACGTACGCGTACACTTTGAGCAAATCGGTAGATACACTCCAAACGTTCCCATCGGGTACGCCAGCAAGTTAAGTGCTTTCAGAGGAATTTGTCAATTGTGCTTCCTTTAAATAACTGAAATTTTTCGCGTAATCCCTGCTCAAATT
Source organism: Dasypogon diadema (assembly GCA_006980735.1). Classification (NCBI taxonomy): domain Eukaryota; kingdom Metazoa; phylum Arthropoda; class Insecta; order Diptera; family Asilidae; genus Dasypogon; species Dasypogon diadema. Next base: position 78,513 of record QYTT01088433.1, on the reverse strand, counting down.
TCCATGCCATAGCCTCTCAGGTCTTTTAAGTATAATTACCGCTGTATATATATACACTATGAGCCTGAAGAATACTCTGTTAAAACTTTGGTAGTAGCCTGAAGTCAAAGGAAGTCAGTAAATTTTATCGTTATCATCCCCTTTTTCAGTTTTCCTTTTTCACTTCTTTTTTTTTTTCAAAATGATTCGAAATCAATGAGGTAAAAGCAATTGAATTTGATAATATGATATGTGGAAAGGAGTTCATTTTCTTTCTCAGAAGGATGTATTAGATTTGCAAAAATGAACCTAGCGACAGAAATTGTAAAATGACATACCTTTTCTTCGTAGTTATAATAACAAGTACCTTGTTTTTCAACGAAAATCTGTATAAGTGGAAAGATTGCAGATATTTTTCACAAAGAGAAAATTAATTTGAAGGATTCTTCTCTCGAAATATAGTCCGTTCAATTCAAATTATATGGAAGCTAGATTTAAGGCGATATTTTGTAAACAATTTAAAATGGTGTCCTTGTGTGATTGCATGTAGGTAACAAACATTCAATTTTGTAGGGTTCATGTAGTTTCAGATGTATTGCAGCTTCTTGGGAAAAAGGGAGTTTATGGTTCTGCACAAGGGGGGATCAAACTTCATTCCCCTTCCAAACTTTATGCGAATAACAAGAGTTTGAAACGATGTACAAGGAATCTGACTAAAGATATCATTAGAGCAATATCCATTAACGCAGCAATAAAAAAGCACAAAACATTAAATTTTATGTGGGACCTCTAGAGATTCGATTTTAGAGGTTATGATTCCATTACCAATAATTTTGAGAACTTTGTTTTGGATATTGTCTAAGGCAGAAATGCAATGCTATTATTCTTGTCTAAATATTGGAATTATTTATATTTACATCTGGATCTGATGTGAATATTATAGAAGAGCAATAGACTAAACATGTAGGCTTCGTAATCCTTAGTAGACACCAGAAATTTATTGCGAGAGTTCTCTCGCTCAATGTCCAAGTCGTTAAGGCTGGCTTGTATGTCAATAATTTCGATTCTACGACAAGAATCCTCTAGGCAATCCTCTGTGGAGAAATCCGATAGGGCAGTTGCCCTAATATACTTTGGCTAAAGGTTCTTTTTTATGAGTTTCATCCTTTCCATTTCGGTAGGTACATGAGGCAGCCTGAGAAATTTATCCTCCATATAGGAGTCTAGGAGATATACTGGACAATGGTTTCATTTGGCTTTTGTTAGCGATCATGAAGAAATTCCAACAGTTGATCTGTATGCAATATCGGTTCAAATTGCTTAAGAAACTGCTTTTCAAACTCGTTATAATGTAGAAATGCATCTCGCTTTCTACGGTACCAACTTAGTGTGGAACCCTCTAGCAAGTCTGAAATTCCTAACAATACTTCGGGCTCACTTACTTGACACGACCTAGAATAATCTGCTACCCTCTGTAGAAAGGCAGAAGCAGATTCATCATTGTCACCAGAAAATTTCAGGCCCCCTTTGTATAAAGAAGGCAATGATTTCGGAATTCTGGCTTAAAAATTTCATCAGTAGTTAAATACGTAGCCTCACATCGTTCTTTAAAAGTTATCAATCCGTTCTGCAATGTTAGTAAAAAAAAACCTTACTACAGTGCAATTTCAGTTCACTTACTTTAATTACTGGATTGACGAAAAAATGCACCCTCATCTTCGTGGTATTCCCTTGATGATCGTTCCGTCTCGTTCAGCTCTTAGGTTTTTTATTTATTAATCTCAAAACTAATTTTTTGCTAAATTTTTTGTCGCTATTATTTTTATTACTAACTTGTAAAAGCTTTTGCTCCGACTCGTCTGTTTTGTGCCGATAATAGAAGAAAAGGAAACCCGCCAGGACGGAAAAGGCCGCTTCAACCTCCACATCCTTCTACAAGTGCTCCTTTTAACGATATCGAATCTCGGGGGTCACTTCAGATACTGATTTTCAGTTTAGATAATGATTTTCATTCCTTTTCCCAATAATTTAGCTCCGAATTCTTCTAAGCATTGCCAGGAGCGTTACAAACACTCTAAAGTTTTTTGAGTTGTTAGATAGCTAAAAGGGAATTCGTTGAGCTATATTTGCTGAATGAGCTCAACACCAATAGTAATATTAGCCTAAAAAATTTCTGTAACTTAACGAAATTTCTGTCAACAACTTGGAGACCTGCTTCTTGATGAGTTGATTACTCTTCACCATATTTTTACTTTGACTGAGAATTTCTCAAGCTGGTCAAATAGAACCTCTTGATCAGTTTTGAAAAGCTGTACCGTAAACTAGGGCAGGACTGTACAAAATTAAATCTTTTTGTACTGCAGTACCGAAGGTAGTATCAGTATCAACACTGCAACAATAAATACTTATACTTTAAGCAAAGCAGTATCAGTATTATTAATGCTACTGGTACTTAATCAGTACAACAAATTTAGGATCGTGTATGAACTGTTGATGCTTCGGCGGCATTCTTGGATGGAAACTCTCTTTATTTATATACCGTAAACAGGCCGCTTTAACCGTTAGCTCGGTCCGAAACACAGAGATAATAACCTGAAGAAAACATGTCCTTAAAAGCTTCAACTAAAAATTGAGCACTATCACCTTAAAAATGGCATAAGTTTTGCGTTTACTTTGCACGAGCGTACAAAAAATTTCGCCAATTCTAAGAAGATTTTATCTCTGTCATTGTTTTGTCAATCAGTATCAGTAGTTCAGAAATTAACTAACTAGATTTTTTGTGCAAAGAGATAACAAAGAACGAGTGGAAAGGTATTACAACTACAAAAGTGGTCTAATTTAATTAAATAAAGTGCATTAACCATTTGAGTATGAGGGGAAATTCTCACACATATTCGAGAAATGCCAGACAAAAATGTATAAATATAAACAAAAATATACAGCAACTGCTAAAAAAGAGGGGCAATACGAAACTTCTTTGCTACGTCACTTAAAGCAAATGAAGCACTGATGACTGAAGCTAAATGATCACCTATTGACGGGAAATACTGCAGGTTATATTTATTGACTTTCCGGCTCGATGTTGTGCAGCAGCAAAGGCGGCAAGACAGGTCGCGTTTTTGAGTAGAATAATTATGGCTAATACCAAAGGCCCAAAGTCGAACAAACGAGGTTTGCTCATGGATACAATGCCATTGAGATAGAAGAAATAGAGAGGGCATGCTTGCCTGCAAAATGACACAAATTTCTACAAAACCTTAGAAGTGCGTCATAAACTTCCCAAGCGTTTCTCGGTTCGTCCCACTACAATTGTGTGTAGAACAAGACAATTTGATTAGTCTGTTTTTATAAATATATGCGTTTAAAACTATAAATTAATTGTTTAAATATCCCGCCTAACAACGCCGGCAAAAGACAAAAGTATATTCGGTCTATATCTGTCTATTTTCTGCATATCATGTGCCATACTGAGGGCAGAAACAGGCGCTATAATTTAAAATATGATTCAATTTTCGAATTTTTTGTTATGTAGAGTATGATAAAATGACAGGGTTGAGTGAAATTATATTCTAAAAATTTTTTGGAACATAAATTTGGAAGGTAGAACATTTACTTTTATAATTATAAATACTTGGATTTACTTACACTGAACAATATCTAGAATTCGATTACAGTTCAGTTTAACTTTAAAGATTAAACAGATTAACAAGATTAACAGAGATGAATACATCGACTTCAAAAATTTGTATCATTTTCTTGAGGACAACTCGTATGGGACACCCCCCACCCCCATCCATACATTCATCCCAGTGATACAGCGCAGTCAGCATTGCTTTACGGAGCTGGGATATGGCTCGGTGAAATGAAAACAGAGGTACATAGGAAGTGCTTATCACCGCGGGAGTAATTCGAATTGTATATACATCTTTCAATGGAAAGAAAGGTCAAAAACTAAGGTAAGGCGGAGGCAGACTAGCAAGGAGGAAAGGTCCACACGATGAGTAGATGGCAAGAGACGTAGGACAGCGAAGATAGGGGCCGATAAACTACCGAACTGCTGCCAGGGATTGAATCGTGGATTGGCAAGGAATACGGCGAAGCGAATTATCATCTCACGCAGGATGCTTCAAGCATTACCTTCATAAAGTTGGCAGTTGGTTGTCCGTATTGCGAAGATGGCACAAACGACGCCGAGCACGAGAAAAGATCTTGCAGTAAATAGAAAATTAATTATTTTCCTTTAGTGTTAATATTTAGGTATATCAGGATAAAACTTAAAATAATTATTCAACTATTTCACTATTAACTTGTATTTTATTTGCAATTGTTCCAAAAACTGTGAATTGTCCGTATACTTTTTTGTGTAAGTGTTTTAAAATAAATACGTATAAATTCATATATTAATTTCTGACGCTGCTGGTTTGTTTACCGACAATGTAGTCTTTTTGAACACTTATTAATCTCCAGTTTTTATTTGCATTCATGTTGACATCAAAGCATGTCTACCAGCTTTAAAGGAATTTTTATACAAAATGAACTCTATACAAAATATAAATCACAGACGTAAAGTAAACAGAACAACAGTTGAAAAACAGAATTAAACAAACCTTTCCAGGGAAATTGTAGTTCAAAAGTGAAAAAATCAATTACAGCCAGAGTTATAGGAAAGTTGACTGCAGTTCATAAATTCCAGAATTCGTCTCTCGTTTTCCACAGTTTAAATTCCTCTTACCGGTTCTGTTTTGACTTCTACAACAATAGTCACTGAGTTAAACAAGAATATGAAATATTTCCATTGGATTTCATAGGACACAACCTGATGTTTGGCAAATATAGCAAATACCCAACAGGTTTGCCTGGAGCACCTAAATTTTAATTTTCAACTTGCCGCAAACTATCCATAAGGGGCCCAATTTTCTTTAAAGTGGTGTCGGTACTGGTTCCTGTCCACGAAATTAATATACAAAAGTTTCTCAGTTTACATTTCGTGTGCGACGTCAAACAACTGCAGAAAATGAATAGTCCCAAAGGAGTGGAAGAATACATTTGTCGAGTTGATTCCATTTTGGTGGAACAGAAGCCAGCACACCTGTTGTAATGGCTGCGATTTTGTCCGATTTGATTTTTTGGAAAAATGCCTTAAGACAGTTTTTATTAACAAATAATACAAAGAAAGTTTTACTTGTGTAGAATTTAAAAATTTTATGCTAATTAAAAAAATTCTAAAACTCTTTAAATGCAAGCTTCCAGATATCTAATGTATCCTTTAATTTGCGTAATTCTATATTTGTAAGCTACAAAACGACTAATCAAGATTCAAAGAGAAAATTTTGCAACTTTTACATATCCATAATTAAACTTTCACCTCAAGTTTGTGAGTTTCAGATTATGGTCTCTCACTTTTCCCAAGAAGAGAAATGTGAGAAAAAAGTGGGATTCAAATCTTGAAGCATTTTTCGTGTATTGGCCCTTCGATCCCAACGGATGGATACATTTCATAAAGTAAATTCAAAAAGTTTCCCTTATAAATATTTCCATAATGTTCCACTTACTTTTCTACCAGGTGTTTTGGTTAAGTAGAAAGTTTCTTTTAGTAACACAAGAGGGAATTTTTCTTTTCCGGCAAGAAAAAGTACAAAGTTTAAAAAAAAAATAAAGTACAAAAGAACACCAGAAAAAGAGAGATCGTCGAAAGTTTACGCTCCTCAGTAGTCTGCTAATAAATTTCATGGTTCGGACTACACTTCCTACGGGCTGGAATTCCCTCGTAACGAGTGCATTAAATTTATTTATTTCTCAATTTTCCTAAAGGTAAAATACTCCACTGCTTTGCTACAAAATATTTCAGTACTTAAGTTTTAGTCAACAAGATAAGTTGTTGCAATTTACAAAGCACTTGCAGTAGGTACATAAAAAAAACTGAACTAGGATGAAATGGAATCTGTTGAAGAGGAGAAATCAGCACACTCCAAACAATTTTTAGCCTGTGTTTCTTGTTTGTTTCCTAAATTAGTTGAAGTTTTGTTCGAATTTCAATTTAACTGAACTTGAGTGGATGTTGCTCTGAAAGATTTGACTCTACGACAAATAAAATCCGGGCAATTTCTCTAATTTCATCTCAGCTGTTTTGGAGAACTACAGAATATATATAAAATAAAAGTGCCAACGAATAAGCGATAAGAAATTAACTATCCACAATAAGAGGATGAGGTAAGCTGTTTTTAGACAAATTATGATGAAGAATGACCGCTTACTACGTAAACATTTTAAAGGAGATTTCAACCAAAGCCCAAACTAGAGAAACAGCAAAAAGGAAAATTATGTGAAAATGGAAATGACAAGTTAACTTGGAATCTTCATGCCATCCAAGTGAAATACACCAAATTAGGAATCTTATAAACGCCTTAATGGCAGTTAAAACAGTCATAGGCTCAATGGGTCCTACAAGTGACGTAGGCGCTGACAATGCTAATGTGATCCACATCTAATATTAATAGCATTGGTATGGAAATCTGCCAAGAAAAAAACGCTTCAATAAATCGGCGCATCGAGCCATCTTCACCCTTTCATCATCGTAACAAGACCTAGTAGAACAGTGAGGCTTCGAAAATACTATACTTGAGCCGAACTATACGAATATGGAACAGACTATCATCTTCTGTCTTCACTGCCGACTATAGGCAGGAGTTCTTCAAGCAGAATTTGCACCGATATTTACACTCGACTTCCTAATTTCCTTTTATCCCACATCCCCACTTTCTTTCCTGCAAAGGCTGTGCTTAGCATCATAGGGTATCCCCTGAGCTTCGGCATCACCGTAAAAAATGCTGTTGAGGTAGTTAGGGTACTCGGATCTTACTTTCTCACCTATGAACGATATGCAAGGCACGAAGGTCACTTTTCACATTGACACTACCACGATTCCGACTGCCCTCAGGATTTCCCTCCACGTAGGCCGCGATTGTTCATTTCCGACAGAAGAAGAGTGCGTATAGGCCTTTTAATATTTCATGGCTAATAAGTTAATAAATAGTGTTAATAAATAGAGTGAAAGGTTCAAATACCCTTGGCGGGTTCTTTTGTTTCTTGGTCTAAAATCCAAACGTCTCCTTCTCTGTTGGACAAATGGACGGAAACACATCAAACCAATTCTTCTTATTCCCCATTAATAGTTATATAGTTTATTTCTTTATGTCATGAATACCCTACATTTTTTATGGTATTGCCTAACAGCAGGGGATAACCCTATGATGCACATAGCACAGCTTAGGCGGCGGAAAATCAGGGAAGAGACAATTGGGAACCTTCGACCTGACAAATTTTGCAACTGAGTCAATTTTGGCATGAAATTACTGTCCAACATCCCAGTGGCTTCGCAAGTACAATTCTCATCAGTGGAATTTCCTAAACCACTGGTACCCAGATATATGGCCGCGCCCTGTGCGGGATTCCAACCCGAAAATTTGTATACGTGCGCCTCAGCCCGGTTGACCACCGGGCACAAGATAAAAAAACGTAAAAGCGTTAGACAGTGACTGAGGTTTTTGTTATCAACAAGCAGAACAGGTGATAAAAGAAATTAAAGGTGTCAATGAATTACCTCTGCGAGGTTATAGTATTTCCTATTAAAGTTAAGCAAAAGCAATTGTTTCCATTTTATTCATCTAGTCCTTTGTGTATCAGAAATTCTTCATTATTAAAAACAAATAGTGGTGAAATTTACTCCTTTTGAAGCACACTACTAACAAGTGCCTATCAAAACTGCGTACCTGCTCTGACCTGACTGAATAAAAACTCAAAAAGCCCTATCTGCTAATCAAAAAGTCACAGCACACAAATATCATCAATCTAGTGAAAATCATACTTAAAATTCAACTTGCATCTAGATTTTATTTACTAACCCAATTGTCGGACCTTCAGTTATAGGCACACAAAATGAAGTAATACAGTTGGTGCATTGATCTGCCATGATTAGTTAATCACATCCAACTTTCATAATATCCACTTCAGCCGTCAAGGTTTAACCCACAAAATCAAATATAGCTCATAAAAATTCTCTCTTTATCCCATCTTGATGAGATCAACCACTAAATCACTAGCAATAACCCAAGAGCCATACCGAGGGAAAAAGAAGTGGGAGGAAATGTTTGTTTTCCCTTCGACTGGATCAAATTACTCAGCTGCCCTCATTTCTTGTCAAGGGACATAATACACATCCCAATGAGGCTATAAGGACATCTGTTGACAAACTACTCCCGAATTCAAATGCCAACACACTGAATTGGCCCTTTGCTGATTGTCAGGGGATGATACCTCCTTTTTCCTTTATCGGCCAGGACAACAGTTATTCAACGTGGATCCATTTATTGTCACAAGGATAAAGATATAAAAAACAGGCATGTCACTTAGATAATGTACCGAGGGTACCTGACCCAAGAAGGATATTGTGGGACTATGATTATTGCCATAAAATACCAATTTCATAACGTACCCAGCTCCTCGCCATCGTCTCCACCGGATGTGGTCTCTGCCACTGGATTTCGAATCGAGAAAATCATAGATCTGAATTGAGCTATAAAACGAAATGTGGAAAAGACACCACCAGAGATCCACTTTCGTCCGATAGCGCTGAACACTGGCGGTTTCCTGGAAAATGCATAAATCGTTCGGAATTCCGTTAATTCTATCTTTTGATTGACGTAGTTATCTGCATGCACCACCGCTGATGGCAATACGCTTTAACATTCTCGCAAGTATCTTGGGACAAATTCACGAAGAAGTGGAAATTCGAGGATGCCCAATTCAAAATAGTTCGTGGACCAAGTGTTCTGTGTCAGCAGACAGGAAATGTCATTTTATCAGCCCAACGGATCGGATGTGTGATAATGTAAATGTTCTCAGTCAAATACCCTATGCGCGTCAGTAGATATAATTTCGCGATACCTTTAATAAACCTATTCGCTTAGTTAACAATTTATTTCTGACCCTGATTTGAAGCTTGGGTCTAGTGGCTAAAGGGTAGACGAAGATTAGAGGAGACCGATATTGATTTTATCAATAGTCGGTGTTGAAATTTTACGGTTCACCCTTTTTAGTGTCCTTATTAAAAATGGCAATTTTGAGGGTAACTAGGAAGGTTTTAATTTTATCAGTCGTGCAAATTAAGGATTCCATCAGATTTTTAATTCAATTTACACAATAAAGGAAAATATTTGCTATAAAAAGTTTAAAGAGGATAAAATGGGAATATTGAAGCTATCTCAAAGAGAGTTTGGGTTAACTAGGTTACGCTAAATAGAATTTAAAATGATGTGCGGATTTGCCTCAGTGGAAAAACTGTGGTATTAGATTAACTGATGGATGTTACTGAAATTTTCTAGGGATTTTCTCCAATGTCCTGAGTCATTTCGTACTTTATTTAAGGATTTCATTTAATATTGATTGATTGATGGATTTTTTCTTAACGGCTTCAATGTCTTGATTATTTGATACTTTTCAGTGTTGGCTGGCTGATTTATATACATATATATATATTTTGACATCATTAGAGACGACAGCTGCTATCCTAGAATAACAATGATGAAAAGTGGTAGGTCAGATTTTATACAAATAATTTTTGTTACAATTTTGTAGTGCTGCTTTAAAATAACTGAATAATGAAAAAATTCTGCCCAACTTCTGTTATATCATATGCATATCACCCTAAAAGGGAAAATATCTTAAAGAAATGGCGATGTAGGGGCCAAAATATGATGTTTGAAGTATGTAAATCAACCGAATCAAGCATACCATTAAAGGTATTCACTTAACTAGTCTACTTGACTGGATACTAAAAATATCTCAAATAATAATATTTATATATTGTAGAGAGTGTACATGTCGGCTACTAAATATTTACGTCATTTTAACCATTAGTACAAAAAATAATTTTCATTTCTAGAGCAACTAAAAAGTTATCATCATTTTATAAATATAATTAGTAACTTTAAATAATGTCCTAACAGAAAGTTAAAAGTTACTGGTCCGAGAGAAATTCAAGTTTACTCACACCAGCAATTAGAAAATTCTTCATTTTCCATCAAAGCTAGAAATTCTATAGAAAAATAAAAAAAGAACAGAGATGCAACAGAACATTTTCAACTTTTTACAACTTTTTAGATTCCAAGTAAACGATTTCTTTTTCTGTAAACAGATACTTTCAGTGTTGTACAATGATCAAACGTGCACCACGAGTGTGCAACTAAACTTGAGTCCTTCAAAGAGGGGAAGTAAAAGTGTATATACATACTTTTCTGAGGAGATTTGCTTTATTTGATATTGAGGTAAAAAATGAAATTGATGTGACTGCAAAAAGGGAAATTTATTTCCGGACTTATAAATCGCCACTGCAAATGAAAAACTCATTTTCCGACTGAAAAGCACCCATGGGACATTTTCATGCAGAAAAGTTCACTCCTTGAATATATACTTCTTTCAGTCTTCATCATTCGTTTCCCCTTGTCATCTTATGAAAAATTTCCAAAATTTGATTTGGCTAAAGAAAAGCTGCAATTCCTCATTCTCTACCCTTCTGAGTTCCACAGCTATTAGATCGGCATTTCAAACATTTTCTTCCTTTTTTTGGAAATGGAGAGGAAAAGAAAAATCTGAAATTACATTATAGAAATTGGAAAATCTATTGACTCTCGCTCGCTCATTCGTGGAATGTTTCGAGTTATACGAGTCCACCGTCACGCTACATCGGGTTCAGAAGGATATATCTGGGAAGACAACTATGTCTGTCACTGCAGGCTAAGCGGGCAAATCCCTTTATGGAAAATTTGAAACGAAGCAAAACCATTGATGAATGAGACTATCCTGCCTTCAAGGATTACGGTGACATTATATAGGGATTTATGTAAATAGATCTTCAATGAAAAGCGATTTGGGATGGTCCAGGTTTTGTTCTCTTGCATGCTTTCATATTGAATAGATATTTTTTTAGAAATTTTAAAGCTTATTATGCAATACGGTCCCAGCAGATTGTACTGATATGATGTCAATGTAAATTTGAAAAGATAAAAGACAAATTACTTTTTAGTATCAAGCTGCCAGACATAAGATACATTTCAAGATAAGGGATCTTTAAATAGGTGACAGGACAAAACGAGGTAAAGGTTATAAAGGTAATATATGAGGATAGTTTGTTAAGGACTTAAAGTGATTAGACTGGAACTGTATTGTGTTGGATGCGTAGCGCAGCGCAAGGGTCTCCCTTGTTCGGACTACTGAAAAGATGACAGCAGCCATTGCTTAAGTATTTCATTCATACTTATAGATCGGCTATTGATGACGTCACAGACTTCAATCAATGAACATAAATAATAAGAAACCCGACTACGAACATTGCAATGAGCAATTTTCATTGACCTTGAATATTTGGGTTTGTGTTTGCCAATTTATCTAAATAAGAAGGAAAAAGAAAGAAAATCTCACAATTTGCCTGCCTATTAAGAAATATGACGACACGAGTTCTACCTTATATATGTAGGTGAAAGATGAAAAAGGTGTAGGTGTAGGTGAAAGATGAATAGGGATAAAAGGAATTCATTATGTCTGCTTTATTCATCTCTCATAATCAATAATTAGATTGACAGAGACAAAGTCGGTAGGCAAAAGATCACAATTAGTGGGAAACGCAAACTCTACCTTCTGAAAGGAGAGGAAGATGTTTTCATAGCAAAAATTGAGACAACTCCTTAAAATGTTCTCACAATTAACTTAACCCAGCAAAATAAAATTCAGCTCACTTAGGTGGTTAAAACAAACACAAACTTACCGCGCCGTGGAAAATTTTACAGGTTTTTACTATATCGGAGTGGATTAAAACCTACACACTTTAGCTAGACCATGGAAAGCATGCTTCTTCTGAAAGTAAAAAAAATAAATTCATTTCACCTTTAAGAAAAAGTGATCATCCCTCTCTTTCAGGTTTATATAAAAGTTATTAGTATCTCTCTTCGAATTGTTTTGTTATGTTTTTTTGCTTTCATGTATACAGTCATCTTATTCTTGCGTGGTTATCTCTTTCATGTCCGGATTGAAATTTCCGACCAAGCACTTAGTGCTATCAGCTATGATGCCGCTGACGAAACCACAAGTCTTGCAAATCTGGACTTCCCTTCCAAAATGGTGCAATCCACACTACTACTCCAGAAATAGAATGCATTGGCTCCTACGCGCCGGCGACTACTCCTCTGGGTACCTTATCACTAGTGGTGTGATATCACACGATGTAGCTGTATCTTATCATTGCTAGGAGTGCACCTTACCATTAGTGGGAGAAACCTTTCATAATTCTCCGCTGTGTATTATTGCATTTTGCAGTAAACTAAGTCCACACTTTTCTTCCTTCGTCCAACAAATGATTTTCGGATTGAAACAATTAACATAAGACATCGAAATATCTCGAAAAATAAACATCAAATGAAAAAAGGTTTATAACCGAAATTAGGACATAAGATAGTGCTATCGGCTGCTTCGTAGATGGTGCTATTATGAGTGAAACTAATATTAAATCGATTTTCTTAAATGGAAGCTCCCAATTTTTATTGTATATTCAAATTTTAAGCTTAGTTTTACCTAGATCAGCGATCTTCTACGTGGGTCCCGCCACATATTTCTAGGATTCCACCACATAACTTTAATTAAAGTAAGATTTAAAAACATTCTAATTTATTATTTTTTTAAGGTATTGCCTAAGCTCAGGGGACAGCTTAGGCGCAAGGAAATTAGGGAAAAGGAGATTGGTAAATTTTAACCTGACAAATATTCCACCAAATGAGCTATCATTTTTTGGCATGAAATTATTTTTGTGCAACATTCCAGTGGTTTCGCAAGTACAATTTTTGTCAGTAGAATTATTTCAACCACTGGTACTGATAAGTCGCCGTGTCCTGTCCAGGATTCAAACCCACGACAGCAGGGGAGAAAAGTTGCAGGCGTGCCGCTCAGCCCGCTCGGCCATTGGCGTGGATAGTTTGTCATTTCATTTTAGAAATAAAACACCGTTTGTAGAATTATATATTATTATATTATACTTTACTTAAATCCAATCTTTTATATTTGCCCTTGCTTGAGGCAATTTGACTTGCTTTTTTAGGATGATATGAGTGTGAAAATCACAACAATTGCTGCAGGCATGAGTAAGCTTTGAAATGAAACAAGGCTCAGCCTAGTCATTGAGTGTTTTTATACATTTAATGTAATTTCAACAACCATAATTGTTTCACTAAAATAAAATGAATATTTTTTCTTGAACTTTTTTATTATGCAACGATCGCTGTCACTGCTTGCAATAAAACTATACTTAAGAATATTTGGAACGCATTCAAGACACTTTGTTCTGTATTGACACAAATAAAGCCCACACTCCTTCCTGTTTTATTTGTTGTCTTTAATTCTTTTAGCGAATGTTTACGTCTGGTGTAAATTTAACGACCGATTCCCCAGTTCTGACTTTTCAAAATTCCGTCGGCCACTGAGGACCTGTTGGTCTCCGGATCATTATGGCTAGTGGCCAAATGTGGTGTTTCTTTAGATTCAGATGAACTCAACGCTCTACGCGTTTGATATTGAAGCTTTCTGATGACCCCTCTTATATTTTCAACTATGTACATCTTATTACTTACTCAAGTTACTATTTTGGCGAACATCCATCTAGAACTTTTGAACAGGATTCACTCGGAGCAACTTGGCTGGAGACCTTCCTGTAGGGTTATAAGTGCTTCTTTAAGAAACTATTAATCTTAATAATGAATTATATTCATCTTTACTGCAACTGACTAACTTCTATATCAGTGTAAAAAGGCGCTGACTTAAAATGCTGGATAACTTTTTCTTTACCAAAATGTGAAACTTCAGCAAAGATACTTTTTATGGCTAGAATAGTGGCTTTAGACGTCATTGATGACATCTCTAAGGGAAGTTCGGCAGTGCTTCCACATATATAAGATACATGTCCTTTAGAATTGGGTCAGACAAGTCCACATGCACACTCTCCCAAGGCTTGGACGGTGTGGGATAAACGGTGTGGCTATACACAAGGTACTCTACCTCTTGATCAATACCAGGTTGTCATCCGTTTGTTTCTCTTGCTTTTTTTGGCTGCTAAATTTCTCGATGAGATCTGCTTGTTAATAATTTCGATCATTTCCATCCTTCACAGCAGCGTGTAGACAGTTATTTCTCGATTGGAAGAGGGAGTATAATTTATTATCTACATACAGCTCGTTATACTGCATTGTCGCCCTTTAGCCTTTATATTTTCCCTAGGTGAGATAAGCTTTCAACTCAGAACCTTCACCAAATAGTTTTCCTCTACAAAAATATCAGAGCCTATAAAGTAACGCCGCTGCAATAGAATCTGTCGAGGTTTTTCTTCAGACACAAATGTCACCAGAACAATCAACTTTAGGTTCCTTTGCGAAAACACTCATAAGGTCTGTTCACTTACTTGCAGGATAGGTATTGATGAGGAAACTGCAAAAAGTCGTTCCCTAGCTCCATTTGACGTTTATGCTGACGTCATAACTTCCCCTCCTGCAGAAAAATTCAGGATTTCGCAGTAGCTTTTAACTGCTTGCGCTTCCCTTATTTGCAAACGGCCAATGTAATTATAATACATAAATAAAGAAACTATAGGAGATTTTACTCGCAGAAGTAAAGGAACAGACCTATAGACTTAATATCATGTGTTGAACAATGTAAACCAAGATCAAGACTATTTACCGAAACACTAACGCACATCATCATTTTGTCATTCAAATTATATTAACAATTGTCTTTTTTGTAAATTGAGTTCAAAATTACGTGAAAACGTCAACACACTGAAGTTTGAAAAGTCATAAATTATACAACATGTTCGAATTTCTCTTAATGCAACATGCCAACATCCGTCAACATTGTACAACCATAGCAATCAGACGGCAATAAATTCATTACTCCAGTGGTGAAAATGGGTGCCGCCAACATATTCAAAGTGGTTGTAAAAAATGTCTACAACCTCGTAATTCTGTGCATTCAGTATTGACTCAACGATGCCTTTCCGAGCTTGGAAAGAATTCTACACGCAAGGATTTACAAAAACCGCATAAACTGATAGCCATGGGTTCCAGATCCAAAAATTAAGAGTTCAAACATTTCTTCACCTCCTTCATCCGAAAAACATTCCGATGTGACGTAATTTTATAGCCTCTAAATCATATAGAAAACTTAATATCACATCATAAGGAATTTAATAAAGTACAACGATATAAATTCAACAGTAGTCTCTCTATCCTTAAGGCATTGAACTGCAGGGACACACAGCTGTTGTGGTACGTGTGCATCATCAGTCTTCCACCCTTATGCTACTTCATGTGTGCTGTTGCCCTCCTACGAAAGTTCAAAAACTTTAGATCCCCTCTCTTTTAAAGTACACGAAATCTCAACCCGAAAGCACAGGATTTCTAGGATAATGCACCAAGAACGATTTACATTACTTCTGAAATTGACTGCAGTCCAAAAAGGGAGAACTTTTATTAGCCGAGAAGGGTTCGGGTTAGGTAAGTACGTAGTCGTTCAGGCGTGGGGAATGACTTTATATACCTGAGTTAATAATAACCACTGCAGCGAATGGCAATCCGGTTCAGATTACTCAATCTCTTCTTACCACTCAACCGTTTCAAAACTAACAATAAATGTTTACCCACTCGCAGAAGACTCCCATGACTTTATGTTGAGATTAAATTTACGGAGATCTGAAAGAAAGTTTGGTACCTAAGTTAGTATGCTCCATATGCATTTATCATCACGTGAGCTTATCCATCTTGAGCTGGAATATGGCCCAAAGGAAGGATAGATATGACTAAAATGAACTCACTCCGTTTCTGGGAGCTCCGGATATGGACAAACTTGTGCTACTTCAATGAACGCTTAATTATTTGCAATTAGGCGACATGTTAGATTTCACGTGGGAAGCTCTGTTCGACGCCATCGACAAGGACGATTTCGTTTGCACTTTCTGTTTGTACGCTTCCTTAACACGACATATGAATGTCTGAGCATTATTTACCCACCTAAAGCAAGGTAGTGCGCCACCAGCAAACTAACAAGTGCCTGGCTGCACATTTCGATAAGGATAATGTCATCGTCTTATATAGGGTTTAGTTAGCAAATGGATGGGCCCGAATAGCCTTGAAAAGGTGGAAGACTAAGATCGATGATTATAGCTGCTCGTAATTTCTTGATTTCCCAAAGGGAAATTTGCTCCACTTAGCAAGCGCATGATGGACTTGAAGTTAGATAACTTGATTAATTTTATGTCTGGGATGTAGGGGGTGTTCAACTGATGTAAGGAAATTGAGGAAGAAGGGGTGAGTTGAGGTAACTCCAAGTTCGTCTACACATATCTATGGCGATGGTGTAAGTTTCAACGGAACTTTATAGAAATTTTAAAGTAATAGAGGGGAGATTACTAATTTATGGGACTTTAGGGGAAAATTCGATAAAAGATACCTATAAGAGAACAAAAAGTGGTATATGTGTATCTTTCTCTTCTGAGGAAATTTTCTTCGTTTTTTGTGTCAATTAATTTATGAAAATAGTTTTAAACAGGTGAACGTAGCAATGTAGCAGTCGATGTGTTGCATAAGTAAAAAAGTTTCCACTAAATTTCAAAAATCAATATTTATTCATAATGACGTTCATATCTCTCAGCTTCACCATTTTAGGCGGAATGAAACGGGGCTGTGGATAAGTGCTCTATTCCGTAGAGTTTGCGAAAATATTGAAAATGTAAACTGACGTCCGCTGTCTGATACGATGCTGTCCAATAAACCCTCAAGTGCAAAGATAGCCTGCAAGGAACTCACTGTTGCTATTGATGTCGTACTGTGAATTTTTATTACAAATGGGTATTTGGAGTAGGCATCTACGCATATGAGCCACATACTATTCAGAAACGGTCAGGTGAGGTCGACGTAGATTCGTTGCAAAGGCCAGAACTCAAAAGTTATTATTATCCAATGCCCAGCAAGTGTACCATAATGTGACGACGCGTTGTCTTGCTGAAGTATTTTGTTTCTGAAGGTCAATGAGACCGGCCCTTCAAGTAGTGTAGGCAGAGTACTAAAAAGTATTGAATTTTCCAGAAGAACATCTCACTAGATACATACCCATTTTCAGCAAACATAAATTTACCCATATCCGGTAATTTTCGTTCTCACTGCTCATAGAAAGGCATGCAGAATAGGCTTCGGAATGGGTTATCTCGAAAGCGAAAGGAGATACGTGGATAGAAGTACTAAAGTTTTCTATGACATGGCACTAGACTCGTAAAAATATCGTGTTTAGTATGAGCAATATGGCCTTCATCGTGAAAAACAACCAAAAGACCTTCAATGCCGTTATCTCCAAAACTGTTAAGAACGTCCCCCCTCCCATATAATTTTTTTTTTGTTGCATATCACTGGATGCCCGATCGGTCACTTTAATTGGGACACTTTATTAAAATGTGGCTCAAAGGGTTAAACAACTTATTTTTTTTTTTATGTTATATTATTTTTGTGCCTCTGATCTTCCGAATATATGTAATAATTTATTTTTAATTTCTTATACAAAATCAAAAGAAATGAAAGATTTTCCAGTGGACGTCAAAGCACTTCTATCGAATTGCTGTACATATTATTCTATAATATATGGAATATAATCTGTAATATTTTTTTGATATCCTGACGCTCCACACTTCATATATTCATTTGCAGACTTACAGACTTAACAAAATACAAAAGCTGCAACTGTTCTCCGAATTATCACTTGGTGTGACCAAGTTTATAAGGCTCTTGATCTTCAATAGCACCATATCTGGGGCGAGGATCGATTCCGCCTGAATTTAAATTTTGATACCATCGTCAAAAAAAATTTCTAATCTGATCACTATATCTGCTAAAGTTCTACTGCAAAAACTGAATCACTTTGCCATCAATTGGTAAGAGTTTTGTAAGGAATTAGAAAATATCGAAGACAGATTAGAGATTTTGTTGGAGAAAAAATTGTTTTCGAAATAATGAATTTTTTAAATTAAACATGTTTCCGTTTTCCATACAAGGCCATTATATTCAGTACAAACAAAAAGGACATACATAAATGAGAATGTCCTTCAAAGTATCACACTGGCCCTCAAGAAACCTCTGACCGTGACTATTTCTTTGGTCTCGATAATAATCTAAAAATATCCACCCACTTTGCACTGACAAATAGAAGCCACCTTGCGTATTAATAATTTGGCCGGCAATTTGAAGAAAATTAGAAGGTTGTAGGTGGGCCAACTGTTCTTCTACATAATCATCGTAAAGTGTTCAAATCTCAGAGATATAATTAATGACTGGAAACAGACTCTCAATCATTCCTGAAAATGGTTTCAGCTTACATCAGAATTACCAGGGTTTTCCGAATAGCCCGAGCACATATGTTATCCGGCGAGTTGTGGCGCCTGCTGTTGTACTTGCAGCAATCAAAATTAAATGTGGAAACCACAAGTTGCTACCACGGCTATAAATTAATCATCCGGGCTTGCTGAATACCGACAAGCTGGAAAAAGTGAAGCGAAAATACATCGCAGCTCAAGAGAAATAAAAGTCTGGACAACGCAATTAACACGTAATTAACGTCAAAATGATGAACCGCTCCCACATAATTTATGGACGGGAGAGGGGCGTCATGTTTGGGTAGCCCAGTTTTGTCTATCAAAGCGCGGTAACTCAAGAACCAAGAAGTCGTTTATCGTCACACTTCTTTTTTTTTTATAATTTATGTCGTCCGTTGCGGAATCCCTGTGAAATTTGAGGAGCGCCGCTGGGACAACACATAAATCAATGGCAGCGACTTAAAGACAACCAACTGGAAAATCCAAGAGGATGGAAAAAGCAAAAGTTCGAAACTGCAGGTTTCTTTTCGGGGTCAATTTATTTCCGCCCGAAGCCGCCCGCCCTCCGTTCGCGCATTTTCTTTAATGATATCGGCGGCGCGACATTTTAAATGGTTTTTCTTGCGGATTGTCGCTTTTATATATTGCCAGTTTTCACCGAGTTTTCAACAATTTTCCTGCCCCTTTTACTCTATTTTTTTGTCACTCGAAATGTTTTCTACTTCCTCAGCAGCAGTTTAGGTGACTCGGAAGTGGCGATGAAAGAACTTTATTGGTGCTACCGAGTCGTATATCTTTCATGAGGTGCTGCACAGACGTTTCATTCTTTTGCATTCTGAGTTTAAAATCCACAGCCCGACGACAAGAAAACTATAGGGGATGAATCCGGGGCAGAGAACGATGTATCCGGGATTGGTAGAGAAGATGTTTGATGGAATGGAAAAGGTTTTGGTAACTGGCAATCGCGTATACAGGTTAACGGGGAAAATTCTCCCTGAGGAAAATTTCAAGTTTTTCTTTTCTTTTCTTTTCGTTTTTCCCATTTCACCGTACCTAGCTGGAATTGAGAATTTTACTATCTTCAATGATTCAGGGTTATCGAATTACCTTTGTCTTGTATTACGCTGGTGATTTGTTTTGAAATCTTTGTTCCCTTCATTCGATTTTCTTCTCAGGTTTTAATTTTATTTTTCTTCCAAATCTGGGTAAAAGATTTCCTCCGGGAATACACCATATTTTGTTTCCCTTTAATAAGCCTTATACCATAGACAGACTATCTGCACAACGAGCCCATTTAAAATGAATGTATTAACAAAATATCAAGTAGGCTTTTAAAATTATTAGAAAAATGCTGTCAATATTAGCAGTTTGGCAAAGAGTGCCGTGTGCAATAACTCAATCTATTACTTTGTAAGTTTATCAGAAAGAAGAAAAAAGGAAGTTTTCGTTCTTGGGTTGTTATTCTCAAGGTAAATCACCACAAAATTTGTCGTCAATATTAAAACGAGATCAGTTTTAATTGTACTTTCTAATCATTTATTTATACTAACTGATTATAATTCCGAATACAACTTATTTTTAATCCGTGACCGATAGCATCCATCTTTCTAACAAGAAGAGTACTCACTGACTGACTCCGGAGATAGTACATAATGAAAACAAATGTTTTCTTACCAGATATTGTGATACCATATTTTCAAATTAGAATGCATTGAAGCCATTTTCGAGTATCGAATATTTGTTGGCGCGGATATTAGGAGACGTAGTACGAAAGTATTATCATGCCA